>JAIUCT010000013.1:12228791-12267890 GCA_021307375.1 Tetraneura akinire | reverse complement strand
GCACTGATATGCGCGCGGTTGTTTTGGTTGTTATCACGCTCCAACATTATTATTATTATTATCTATTATTATTATTATTATCAATATTATTATCATTATTATTAAACTATAAACTATAAATAATATTGTGGGTCATCGTATTTATATTACAGATATTATAATTCTACTATTTTTTCTCATCATTTTTACATCATAGTAGGTATATATATCATCTATTGGAGTATTGGTATTATTTATACTCTCTTCGCAAAGCATTAAATGTAATAATATTCCAAAACCGTCATAATTTAAATTTTTGTTAACCTCGTTTTTATATATTTTATACACCGAGAGATTCTTCACTTTAAAATGTATATAACATAACGTTATAGAATCATTTTATAATTTATTAATTATTATTATGTATATAATATATTTTATTTTAAACATAATAGATAATGTTAAGTTCTTATATATCGCAATAATTATATTTTTACTATTAATCGATTATTATAAAAAATCAAATTTTCTTTAAACTATCGTCTCTCGTAATAAAGAAATAAACTACAGAAAGTAGTATATTTAATACATCGATTTACACCTACTATATAATAATTTTTCTTATTTTTTATTCATGTATCGGTATTTATTATAGATACCTACCTATAAAGTATAAATAATTATAATATAAATATTTTGACTAAAAGAACTAAAAGAAAATTTATTTTTCACGTGAGATAAACATACTTAATAATAATAATAATAATGATACAATATTTTGTATTTATATTTAACTAGGTATATTTATGTTTTTATATTAACAGTAGTAACACAAATATTAATATAAAATATATATATATATTTTAAATATTTTAAAAACTACAAAATGTGCGAATTTGAATAATTTAAACTGCATTATGTTATCATATTAATGTGATTTAAAATATCATTATATTGTATAATTGTTGCAATATTATTATTGATAATAATACCATGTGATTTTTTACAAATGCAATGAATACAAATTACAATATTATATTATATATTTGAGTACACAAAGTGCCAAAATAATCGATTAAGTTTCTTCGGCGTACTCTGAAAAACGATAGTTCTGTGTAGCATCAAAACATTTTCTCGTTAATCCCAGTCATTGGCGACGATCATTATTATTTCCGAGACGGCTAATCCTTTCTTGTATATAGGAAGCGGTTTTGCTAATAAGAACGATATAGTTGCATATTTATACAGCCATTTAAATACCCTTATATAAGGGTCATAATAAATGCATCGTTAAATGTAAAGCGAAACAGGCTCAACGGAATCGGAATGTTATTCGTTCTCGTATAGAAATGGCGTGTCCATAAGTTTTTTTAGGGGTGAAGGATGAGGCTCACACTCTTAAATTTTACTATACTAAAAAAAAAAAATGAATGAATATTTAATAATATTTTAGCCTTTAAATAACGACGTTGTCATATTTTTTAAAAATATAATATTGGAATTAATCTATCCAATAGAGTAATACGTATATAAGTGTGATTTAAACTTTTTACTATTTGATGATATTGTAAATAAACTAAAAATATTTTCTGATTCCTAATTATTATATTATCATAATTAGTTAGTATCATCATTATTAATATCAATATTTTATATTATCAAGTTCGTATCAGATACAATGATGAAGAAAAAAAATGTCTGTGGTAATAATGTATAAAAAAATATTGGTAATTGAGGAGTATGACGCAGGGGTAGCATATATTTAATATAATAAATAATATGATTTTCAGCTATAACTACATATAGAGGACTCCTGTTGTTACGTTTTGTTTTCCAAGGCATATTTATTTTATAACCTATAATTTATTGTATTTATGTTTATCACACAGTCAAACAGAATACCTCTATACGTATATTCTTTAATAACGAATGTATTTTCTTTAAGAATTGTTTTTTTCTTCTCGATAAGAATGGTAATAATTTATAATAATAATAAATCAGTATAGATGTAAAAAAAAAAACTATTTTTCAGATACAATAATACTACTTATATTTATTTATAATTATTTTATAACTGCTTCAATGAGTTCAATAAATAATAATAAAAAAATAAAAATATTTTTGCAATTTTGGATCTTGCTTGCATATTGTTTACTTGATAATTAAAATAATCGTTGAAATTCCATTAATATTTAGACAGTCGATTGGGTATAAAAGTCTATCGACTTTGAAATAATAGCGCGACTCTTATGTCTGCGTAACTGTTTCTCGTTTATATTCGCGGTGTAAAATCCTTAAAGGGAGCATTTGGGCGATGTAAGTATTATATACCGCCTGTTTCATTTCGTATTACCACCAGCAAAGGGTCGAAGTGGAAGAGGGAAAACGACGGTACGAGCGTGTCCTTTGATATTTCTTCTCGTGAAGTTTCTCCAAAGTGTCCGAAACTCGAGGCTACAGTCTCGACCCGTAAACGACGCGTGATGTATTTATAATATTCGCAAGAATATATTATTATTATTATTATTATTACGCTTCGAGATACCCCGTTGAGAATTCGAACCTCCGAAGAAAAGTCGCCCTCGACACCGTGAACGGAATTTATTTTATGTGGCGAAACGATATTATCACTTGTTGTCGTTTTGAATATTTTGCACGTTGAACGTTAAACAATAACCAACAAGTGTTGATCGTTTATACATCAGTATAAAATAGACGTTCTAAATCGTGACGAATTTAGATAAAAAAAAAAAAAAAATACATTTTTATATTCAATTTGTATAGATATTATATTATAATAATACATTATATATGTATTGGAGAGACGTCGTCGTGATTCGACATATTTAAATCGCTGAAACCAATTGAAAAATGTATAATAATAGAATAGATATTATATTATTCTTTCGTACAACACGCGAATCAGGCTTATTGGATTTGATAAACGTAATATTGAAATACGATGTTGTATAGCTCGGATTTGACTATTGTGAACTTATCATCGTCATTTCGATCCACAGGGAGGTCAACGAAACGTCTTTTGATAAATTTAAGGTTAATTAACATTCAGAAAATGTCGGAATTATTATTCTTAAATTAATTAAATTAATACACTTCTCAGTCTATTAAAATCTATGATAAATAATAATCATATTATTGTTTCCTTCGATTTTACTAAAATTTTCAACAACTGTACCAAACTTCAAATTTTAGATTTCATTATTTTTAAATTTATAAATTGTATACAATTCATATTCATATTTAAGATAATATTATATTGTAATTTATAATTAATTACTAATTCATATTGCAATTTATAGGTTTAGTATAAACATTTATAATTTAATAGTATAAAAATATTCTACGTTTTAAATTAGTAGGTATACTAATTGGTAGATAATCTACCGTGCCAAAAATATTAAAACACAAATTCATTTAATTTATTAATAATAATTCACACGAAATGAATGTTATAAACGTTATTTAAATTCAACGAACTTTCAGTTTCCACTTATTTCGACAATATTAGTATTCTGCAATACCGATACTTTTATATGATATGATATGTTTATGTTTAAAGTTCAAAATAAAACAATTTTATTTTAAATTTACAATGGTAACTGTTACCGCGTTTGGTTTATTTTGATTTATTTTATATGTACCTTCTTCGTACAATTATAATATTTATATTATAATATAAAATTTGAATTTCCTGTATTTCTAAAAATGCAATAAAACATATTTTGTTTCCCGAAAATGTAAAATGTAATAAATTGCAATAAATAACAACTATATACTATTCGTTCACTAGACGAAAACTATAATTCGTAGAAAACGCGTTTAACGTGAGTAGTATGATATACTCGTAGGTTATAATTTATATTATTATTACGCGTGATGATGGTTTGTCGTTCGGCGGAAGTTACTCCGATGATTTTATTATTTGCTACAATGAAGCGGAACAGATGGAATGTTCGAATATTGATAACATCGCGCGATGCGTAGGTATTTTATATTATATCACGACAACTGATAGCAGACGAAAATCCGCTGTCGTTTGACGAACACGCGGAGAGTGTTTTAATAATTTCACGAAGGGAGACGTGTTTTGATATAATGTTTTTGCATGTGTATATTATTCATGTTGTGTTCGGTCTATTAATAATAAATCATTATATTCATGATGTATAGTTTATCAGGTTATTGTCACGAACGCCAGACAGAGTGGCAGCTCGCAGATATTATTTTAACGACGTTCCCCGGCGATTCCATTAGCGGTTAAAACTCCGAGCAAGACGTCGGCGGTGCGCGGCGGCGACGTCATATTATTCATCGAAAACAATAATTTACCTAAACTATAATATTATACCAACACTAGACCGTTACAAGTGGTCTGAAAACTTAACACTTAACTTATTCTGAAGTGTATAATATTATTGTATAAATATATAATATAGTAATCCGTTTTTGGAATTCCCCAAAACGATGAAAGTAACGCGTACAGAAAATTCTCAGTGTGACCAACTATACACTAATATAATATTGTGTTAAGAATTACAATAAAAAAAAAAAAAAATGCAAACATTTTATAAGACCACAAAATAATTATATTATATTATCTCGTAAAAAAATAAAAACGAATCGCATAAAATACATAATTTTGTATAGAAATTAAAATCATAGGCGTTCGTGCCGCGTTTTTATCGTTAAATTTGGTAATCCTGATTAGGTTAAAACGCGATAGGTTTTCAGATTCTCCTCGTATAATATAATATAACCAAACAATGCGATAATATTATTATTATAACATAAGTAAGTGGTTTTTTTTTTTCGATGTAAAAAGAATTGGTAGGTTTTTTCTTTCCGCCAAACATTTCGAATAAGTTTAATGAAACGAGGCAAGTAATATTACAACAATATTAGTCTAGAAGAATATTACGCGAAGACGATTTTATCGTTATATTATTACCGTTTTCGACGAGAGAAAACTCGGAACGAGAGAAGAAATAAACGTGAAAAAAAGAGTAAAAATACAGTTCGAGTGGTTTACGACTATACAAAATTATAATAATGTTATTATATCCGGTTATAGTGTTACGCGGGGATCGACGACGGCCGTTATTCGCTTCCGTTCGCGTGGCTAAGACGAACCAACATCCGGGAGCAATAAAAACCACGCGTCAGCCCGAAAAACAGATGCGAACTCGATTTTTTTAAACGATCTTTTGGGCGTATACATTTTTGCTCTCGGTCAAAATTACACTCTTGTTTCCGGTGTACATAATTGTGTACTTATATTAATATTATTATTATTATTATTATTATTATTATTATTATTATTATTTTTGAACGGGATGAGCCGCGTTTATAATATTATACAATCTCACGTTTATTAGAAAAGACTTGTCGGCAGTCGAAAAAAACAATAATTATATAAATTTATTGAATATAAGATATTATGTTAAGTTATACGTTATTAAACCCAAGTCGATAAATGAATGGCGAACAAAAAACGATATTTGTTTTTTTTTTTATGAATAATTGTTATAATACTGAAAATTTTTAGAAAATGGATTTTTATCATGCAACGTTTTAGATAATTAATAAAATGTATTTTTTTTTTTTTTAACAAAAATATATGGTAAGTATATATTCGTAAAATTGAATTTTTTTCTCGTCTATAAAATGTTAAGATGAGAAAAAAATTAATCGTAAACGGAGCAATTGACACCTCTACGATTTTACAGTAGGGTAAAGTTATAATTTCGCCCCCTCGATATTATGTTTATAGTATAAATATATATGTTTTCATAGTAAAATCATAATATATAGCTAGGCGGTACATAATTATAATTATTATAATTATAAATATTTATTTTTATTATTATATTAATATTTTTGTAATGTATACGTACATTATAAAGTATAATATAGTTCAAGTTAATGAATGGTTGGACAAGTCAAGGAATTTTTTTTAAACGAGTTAAGTTTTTAATTAAAATTTTTTGCCCCTTAAATTGTTTATACCACTGATGCCATCCGTATATTTTATCTTCCGGAGAAAATGTCCCGAGCGTGGTAAATTTTGTAAGAAACGTTTTAAAAAAAAAATGTCTCTGTACTTGTCGATATTAAAATAATAATTATTAGAGATAGTTGACCGAGTTAAGATAATATGCATGGCGAGCAAAATAACGTTTTAATAGCATATTAGTTCGCAAAATCAGTCGTTCGAATTAAAAGGACTATTACAATATACAATAATAATATTACATCGTTAATGATTGCTAATGATTTCGTCCGGCTGTTCTTAATTGCCACATTGTTTTTAATCGCGATTTTCTCTAGTTTTTTTACGTCTAATTTTCGTACAATTACAGTACTTCACACAACGAGAGCATCGCGCGCGTATGACAATAACATTTAAAAATATATATACGATCACTTTTCACTGGTTTTAATAGTAATATTACGATAATATTATCATCGTTGTCGGGTAGGAAAGAAAACGTAATATTTTTTTTTTTTTTTATAAATAAATACGATTAAAATGTATCGCGAAAAACGTAAATTATACGACGTACATAATATTACTATTTCGTTTTAACTGCGTTTTTTTAAATAATATTAATATTATCAATATAAATATAATTTAATTAATAAATATATTATTGATTATTTCGTTATCACTCGATACAAAAGTTTAATAAAATCTAATTTCTTCGCTACGCATTGTAATATTATTTGAAAATATTTTACATAACATTAATAATTATAACTTTAACCTTCGATTTGTTAGTAGCACAGAACATAAATCGGTGGCAGATGCGTCGAATCAACACGAAATATAATATTGTTATTTTCGATTTTACACTCCGATTGATTTACTCGTATATACCTAACATATATATATATATAGTGACGAGCAAAACAACGAGACTTTACACGAGAAATAACATAGCACTACTTAAACAAGTATATATATAAATATATAAAATATAATACCTATATATATTATATTTATGAGGGTAGGAACGGGTTATATACACCCCTGGAGACTCATCACCTCCGCGCTAGTTTTATGCAACTATACGCGTATCGAAGCCAAAAGTTCTTGAATCAAATCCGTGTTTAACACTCTCTGCGTTTCACCGAATTCCATTCTTTGAGAACAACACTGCTACGACCAACGTAACTATGCGTCGATCTGATAATGAATGAGTGTATACACACACACACACACATAATATATTATACGTCATTGTATTGTATGTGTGAGTGTGTGTGTTGAATGTACGATTAAACTTATCACAGCTCGTATTTTCGTTCGAAGTAATATAATGCGTGAAATGGCAGGAGCATACAAAAAAGTATGAGCTAATGTATGTAACAAAAATAATAGTGAAAAATATATTATAAATTATATTATCACATTTCGATTAAAACATTTTTAGATTCTGAGCGAAATTACACGAATTTCTATTTTCGAGGATACAATATATACAATTTATATTGGCTCGGGGACGATCATTGCACATTATTATGCTTTGGGTTTGGGTACTTTACTACTTTATCGATGTCGTTATTTGATTTTCTAAATATTATTTACTTTTGCAATATAGAATAAGTAATAACTATGTACTGAAAGTTAACGAAATTCATGGAAATTGAACGAAATTAATTTTAATTAATTTACGATAACTATAGAAATTTATCATTTATTTTGAAAGCTTAATTATAGTTTATTTAATTTGATTTAATATAGGTACCTATCAAAATATAAATTATCAATATAAATTATTAATATATCTCAACGTATATTTTGTATTTCGTACAGAATTTTTTTTTTTAATTTTTTTTTTTTTTTATTGCGGTTACAACATATTGATAACAATTCAAATCATTTTTACTTATGAGAAGTTTTTAAAATTGAACATTTTATTTCGTCAATATGTTGTGACAAATTTAAATTTTTTACGGTACAACAATATTTTTATTTGTAAAATATCCAATTTTAAATTTTATGTTGGGTAATAATTTTGACAATCGCAATGAATTTGTTTGTATTAATAAATAATAGGTATTATATTTTAAAAAGTTTCTTATTATAATAACCATACGGTTTTACATATGAGTAGATCAGTACTACAAAATGTGCTAGATATGTGTTTAATAATATTATTATATAATGGACACAGTTATTAATGTAGTTTCATTGGCATACGTGTAATATTTTAAAATTATCATGTCTAAATCAAAACTAAACGACAAATATATTGTAATAATTTTATAAAAAAATAATAAAATAAATAAAACTATGACTATTTATCACATTTTTATATTATTATTTCCATTGTACTTAAATATTATTTATATTAATATTATAATGTTTAAATAATATTTGAAAATCACTAAAAAAATTATAATACTGCAGTTGTTTTAGTATTATTGCTATTACATCTAATATTTAAGGCAATTTTCTTTGTTAAATCCTTCCTTATAAAATAATTTAATTTAATATAGTTTTATTTGAATATATTTCGTATGTTTTTTTTTATATAAAGTTAAATATTTTTTGCACAAAAATATAATTTCACATAAATGGTCATAATAATATTATAATTTTATGGGACATAATATTAATTTATAAAATGGAATTATAATAAAAAAAAAAATACGTTTGGATTTTCTTTACAAATTAAAGTGTTTTCAATGTAATCATATAGAAATTCATCAATTACCTTATATATTACAGAAATTGTATTTGCAATAATATATTATCAAGGAAAACTTTATTAAAGGCATTCATTCAGTCTTTTCATATAATTCGTGTTTGCGTATAAAATAATTTAATAATAAAAAGGTTTTAATTTTTATCTAACTATATTATTTTTTGTAAAAGAAATAACAATATTTTAAATACGTATTATCACTAAAATAATTCAATCATTTTAATTCTGTTTTGTAATTTAAAATATGTGCTCGAACACATTCGGCTTTCATCTTTAAACATAAGTAAGTATATAAGTATAAAACTAATAATTCAGATTAAAATTATTATAATATTATTCATTAAAACGAGAAGAAAAATAATATGATTTATAGTCTAATCACGTATTTGTTATTATTTGCATACGCCTCCTAAATTAACTGAAAAGATTTACTGCCAGTAAGCACCTTGAAAGCTTAAAAAAAAAATATTGTAAATCGTAAAAGGAAAAGATAAATAAATGATTTATGAACATAAATACCTTTTTTGTTATTATTCTTATATTATTATACAGAAAATATTCATTCACAAAAGCCTTTTATTTTTTAAACTATTAAATAAAATCAAAATTGATTGATAAATCACGAAAATATTTGTATTAACATAACGTACAATTGACAATAATAATGTCAATTAATCATCAATGATTTTTAACTTTATTATAAATTATTTACCATTATGTTGTATATTATGTCCAAAATAAGTGTTCATTATATCACAATATTTAGCAAATTATAATAATATTATATTATCATTCCAAAAGAAGTTTATTAAAATTTTTTTTTTCTTTATTCCATCAATAAATACACTTTATTAAATTATAATTTATTTGTATTAAAAATTAATAAAATGTCTATTATGATCAGTTGGTAAAATTGTACAAATAATTATAATTTCAAATATTGTCATCTACAATTTTATTTAGTAAAATAAATACTAATAAATGTTTAGAGTTTTTTCTTTCTTTTTTTACTCATTTTAAATTGTATCTTCATAATAATTAGTCAAGTCCTAATATAAATTACTTTTAAACTGGCATTTCATTATTTACGCTTTGTTTTCATTATGGTTTTAACTTGTCAAAATGGGTAATTAAGTACACGATTATTAGTTTCATCACTGTAAAACCAAAATTAAATAATAATTATTGATAACACGCCACTGTTGTTACTATTTCATGTAAAATAATTCACTGAAAATAATATTATGCATTTGTGCGCTTTTACTACTCTCATATTTTACAATGAAATATACGAATTTCGAATATACTCATTTATTAGATGTTCTATAATATAATAATATATATTCCATCATAAAAACATGCAAGTAATGAGTTTTTATTTTTGAATCAATATAACAAAACTTATATAAATTTACATGGAATAATGTCAGTAAACTAAAAATATAATACGTACTATTTCATACCTCAATAAATAATAAACTATTCACTTTGTTTATGGACAATATTAAATTAATACGTTTTTATAATGCCGTGAATTATAGTGAAAAATAATATTTTTTTATCAATTTTTATCATAATTAAGAAAATTTACCGACCGAATTTTAAAATCGTTTGTCAAAATGTTCTGTCTTTGGAACTTAACAGAATGTGGTACCATAATAATTAATTTTGTTTCGATAAATTTCTAACACGGCGCATTGATCAGGCAATATTGGTACATAACTGAATATTATAATATTATTACGTATTAACATGTACATAAACAACTATATTATTATTATTTATTATAATATTATTTTAATACAAAATCCAAAAGTAATATTAAATTAGTTCAAAACTGTATCTTTTCCTTTAATTAATACGCAAAGTATTATAATATGATCGGCGTTTGATATATGAATTTCACGTGAATTGTTGTTAAATAACTAAAATAACGAAACTTTCAATATAAGTTACAGAAATAAACAGATGAGTATACAATATATAAAGAGAAAATATAATATTTTAAATTACATTTTAATATAATTTCATTTCGATAAACTACACGTACCTCCTAATTAATATTTTTCAATCATAAACTTATGTCCTTTCATGCGTGCAATAAGAACACTGTTAAGAATATTGAATATTCGTTGCTTTGAAGTTTAGTACGAAATCCTTTTGATTGCGTACACTGCACGTCGTTCAGTAGAAATAGAAGAAAAATCCTCTGGTAAATGTTGAGGTTTATTACATTTTAAACGAACTGTTTCAGCAAAATATGCGTTAATTAATTATTTTTCTGTCGCTATGGTTAACGAATTACCCTATGGTAGAAGACAGCCATAGTTAATAATGTTAAGAAGAGTATGCGGTGCATCGGTCATTTTATCACGGAATTTTTCTATTTAATCACAATGTTATTATTTTAATCTATAAATATTGAGAGATAACTTTAAGTACATTTTTATACACAGGGATTTTTTTAATTTTAACCTTAAATTTAATAATTAACACTACAGTGAATATTGCAGTCTATTAATATTATAAAAATATAAATGAATTTACATTAAAAAAAAAAAATAATACGTAAAGTCAAATCAATAAATTTATTATTTATACCGTAAAGAAATTACGTTTTGCTTTATGTCTTAGCATAACTCTTTATTAAAAAATATTTGGGTAGTTAAATTTCTTATAAAAAATAATATTTCGTGTGTATGAATATAATAATATTGTATTTATAATAATCTAGATATAAGTACAACAGAAATATTACATAAAAATGTATATTATTCTTTTAGATTAATGAGAATTTTGAATATTTAAAAAAGGTACTCGATTCGAAATAAATATTTTTTATTTCAACGAATAAAATTTTTTTATAATATTTATAATAAAGACTTATAAAAAAATTTGAAATTAAATATGTATTTTAAAATATTTTAAACAAAGTATTCGTAATATTTTATTTTAAATATTTCTCCCAATTCTGGAGGCAGAATAATTTTATACTATTTTATATGTTTATTCATATGTTAAATACGTTATACGAGTACAATATTACTAATTTTTTACATATTATATATATCGTAAAATTTTTGATTGGAAATTAAATATGTAAATTTTAAATTACTTTGATATTTTATACCTAATTAATAATATGTTCACACCTTGTAGTAACGTCGTTTAATATTGACGGAAATATAATTCGCTTAAATATTATGATTAGAAATAAAAGTTAAAATTCTTAAAACAAATTAATTGTTAGTCTTATGTTATTAATACTACAATAAAATCATTATTATAAAATATAACCATGATATAAAAGCAAATCTTTTCGAAAAATTCAAAATATATTATTATAATTTTCGTGAGTACAATGTAATGAGAGAAAATCGAAACGACGTTATTTTTATATACTTTTTATAATATTCATTATGGAAATAATTTTCATGAACCAAAACCGAAATTTTTTACCTATTTCTGTTATAATTTTATATGGCGTACCATCACAAATATTATATTTAGATGCATACATTAGAAAGGTTTTGGATTTTTTAATATCTCCAATATCCAAATTAGCACCCTCAAATGTTTTCCTCGAATTCGTTTACAAAAACGATTTACCACTCCTCAGGTGTATACTAAAATGCGTTGTTAATAATAACAATAATATTATTATATGAGTAATGTGGTCGATTCGTAAGACCAAAAGCTTGTTTTTCGGTTACCGTAATATGAACGAAATATTTTTGTGCGTGTGTTTGACAAGATAAACTCTGTTTATGTTATTATTATTTGCGTTCATTTTTGGATTTTCAAGGTCATTGTGACTCGTTCGTTGTTCAAATCGTGACAGGTAAATTATTACATTCTCCATCTGATGAGCGGTTTTCTAAGTGTGTTCTTATAAAAATAATATTCATATTTAATCAAATATTTATTAATTACGAAAAAATTATTATAAAATTGTTTTAACAATGCAAAATAATATAAGTCAAATATAAAATCCGTAAACGGTTAAATTGCGTTAAAATAAATCTATAAAAAGGCCAAACACGATACGAATTTGTGAAAAAAAAACGTCCGAAATTTCTACTATCCAAATGTTTATTTATCACTCCTCAATTTTCGTATTCTCAATATTATATTATTTAGAATATAATATATAATTTGTAATATTCGTCAAAATATATAATTATTTATGTTTAAAATATTACAATGTAATATAAAAACAATGCCCATCATATATTTTTCAATCAAAACTAAATAATTTAATTTATTCATTATACAAAGTTAGGTAAAAGTTATATTTTTTGAAGATATATACATATTATTCGCTAAAATGAATATCATTACGTGTTTGTTTTGAAAAAATTATATTATATTTTACGACACGTAACTTGCGACTAACACCGTTTTTAAACTACAAATTTTAATGATATTGTAATAAGTTTATTTTCTCAAAACTCCGTGGTTACCTCTCAATTCACAGTTAAAATAATATAGCGTCGAGTTTGTTTTCTTATTTTTAACTGCATTATGTAGTTTTAATTACATTTATGTTATAATTCGCTTTAATCTAAATTCGCTTTTGTGTAGGTAAGCGAAAGTTTTTAAAATATTGACCGCGTTTCCATACCTGGTATATTATTATGTGGCGATTTAGTTACACCAAACGTTTTCATACCCCGGTATACGCGATATACTCGCCCGTTTCAAGCGAAAGTACGTCTTTATAAGTAGACATGCGTTCGTTTATATTTTATAAATATAATATTACGATACGCCCATTTTCCGGCGTCTAAATATTAATCCTAAGGACTAAAAAAAAAAAAAAAAATCATATTACTTATATAACTAGAAAATAAACCTCGTGCACGGTCGTATTATATATTTTATTATTTTATCAACGAAAACGTTCGATGACGGAGACGCGGCGCATGTTCGATATAATTTGATATGATTTTATAATATTCCGAGCATTTTGGGATAAATAAGTAAAAAAAAAATGAGACGAGTAAGTCAAATTTATCGAATTACTGTTATTTATTTATTTATTTTTTTATATATATAAAAGGAAAAACTTGACGCGAATGAAGAACAATAATTTGGGCGAGTGTAATTCGATTTTTTACAAATTTAATATAATTCACTTCGCGTTCGGCATAAAGACTCGGATAAATATTGAAATATATATTTGCCTTGGGAATCGAAATAATATACGACACAATAATTATTTGTGCGAACTCTCGGAGATTCGCACTAAAATATGTTACGTCTGCCGGTTAAACCTTTTTCCAAACCTCACATTGTTCAAACATTTAATATTAATTTTCAGTTTCTTACATTGTTACGAGAAAATTTCTCGGAAAATTATTAGAAAAATCAACAGAACGCGTATAAATTATACGCATTATATACACTGGTAATATTATATTATTATTATTATTATTATTATTATTAAACGTACGTTACGAGATGGAAGTTTGCGTTTTGTTTTTGTAAATTCTTTACGGTTTGCAGTTGGAATAAAATATTTTAGTGAAATTTATTTTTTCTCTTATTGTTATTTAATAATTTAGTATTTTTTTTTTTTATTTTTTTAGTAAATACCGTTAAAATAATATTTAAAAAAAAAAAATTGTATAAAATCAGTCGTCGTCGGTGTTTTCAGAGCAATAGAAATAACAGTCTGAATTCAAATAACAACTATAATATTATATACGTAATGTATTATTATTACAATATTTATTGTGTTTAACGTTGTTCGTGCAATATTAGTGTTTGGGTAAGTAATCTGCTTAGGGGTAAATTCATGGCTGGGCGAATTCAACTCGTTTATGAATATTTCACTTTAGAAGCTTTAATTCTAAATTTCTAAGAATAAACACAACGTTTCATTCTTTTAAAAAAACCACTGGGTACACGAAATTTACCCACCTAAAACTGAGATATCTCTCTGGGAATAAAAAATAAAATAAAAAGTACTTTTCAACAATCATTATTACTATGGTTATACTTACAAGTAATGAATTATACGTTTGTCGTTTATAATATTGTACGAATGTATTGCTTTAATATGAAATTTCACCACGTTTCCTGATCATCTGGATATATTGTCTTGTTAAATATTTTAATTATTATAAGGCAATTTTCTCTTAAGAAAGTAAAATATTATTAGAATTATAAATAGAATTTTATAATATTATATTTGCGAAACGAGGGAATTACGATGCGTTATTTCCAACGATATTGGAGTAGGTATTATTCATGAAATTATAAATAATTATATTATAATATCTTCGTTCCATATCAAAAACAAAATTATCGCCATATTAATATTATTATAATTTACAATAATTGTACAGAGTTCAGAACCAAAATTGTCATTCTATTAATTACGCATTTTATAATATAATATATTAAATATTTCCAAAGATATTGGAGTATTATTCATGAAATTATAAATTATATTATTATAATATCTTCGTTCCATATCAAAAACAAAATTATCGCTATATGAATCATTATAATTTACAATAATTGTATAGAGTTCGGAATCAAAATTGTCATTCTAATAATTACGTTTGTAATCTCGTTCAGCAAAATAATCTGAACGATAATAAATTTATTTACACTGATTCTCTCATCAATATTAAATTAATATAAAATGCAAAGTGTTTGGCAATTGGTACGTCGTTAAAATTGTTCAAATTTGTTACAACCGTATTATAATAAATGTGCCAGTATAATATTATGAAATCCTAATTTGAAAATCATCTATTATTATTCGTATAAGAGGATTATAATATTATTATTATATTGTACATTGTAATTTGATAGAAAACTAAAAACAGTCCAAGTATTATGTTTATAAGATTCAAAAATTCATTGCATAATAATTAGTTATTAATGTGCCATTTTATTGTTTTATCGTTCATGTGTTATACAATTATAATTATTTTTTTATTTTATACGAGTATAATGGAGTTTTTATAGTTCTCATACACCGGTATATAATTTAAAAACGTTCGATATTCGTGTTAATATAAACATATAGAGTATTATATACTAAGGACCAATTCTTTTTTTCTGATTATAACACGTTTTTTTTTTTTTTTATTAGACAAAACTCTAAGTGTTTACTTCAACTAGAGTATTGCTAAATTATTATTATGTCATTATAATAATAAATATATGTTTTTTGTTTTAATTTTTTTACAATATTCAATTACCAAAATACGTATAATATATATATATATATATATATATATATATATATATATATTTGTAAAAAGTTCTAGGTTAGTTATTAATTGTTGTTATTAAAATAATTTAATATTTAATAATAATATACAAATTTACATACAGTATTCCTATAATGCCCATTCATGGATGTTTACAATGCATATTTATAAGTTAGATAATCCGTTAAAATATCTTCTGTAATATTATTATATTGTAAAAAGTCGATTAGGTAGTATACGTTTATTATCAGTTTATCACCTTCTAAAGACATATACAGAGTACAAACGTGAAAAATGAAATATTTTATTCGTATAAATTACGAGTATATTATACAAGAGAAAGACAGAAAAAGGAAAATATATTTTTTTTAAATGGCTACTGTACCAAAAAGTAAATTAACACTGCGAAATATACTACGAGAATAATAAGAAGAAAATTAGGCAATGGGGTATAATAATACACATTTTGATACGATTATGATGCAATAACTCACTACTCCCCGAATTCATTTTCTGAAATGACGTACAATATATATAATAAATACGTCATTTATTACTTGTTTTATTATTGTCATTTATAATATTATTATTTTTTTTTATATAATATATATACGTATATATAAACGTTTTATTTCGTTTTATTTTCTTCGAAATCTATTTTGAACGTTTTTGAAAAGAGTGAAAAAATATAACAGTCATTATAGATAAGTATTGGAACCTATTCCTTTTTTATTATTATTATTATTATTATTTATCTATACAATAAAATAACAAAACTATTTCAGTTATTACTGTAATAAACCAAAATATATAACTGAATTATCTTCAAAAATTGTTAGTAGTAAAACTTATTTTGACGACGTCTAAAATCTCATTCGTACGGAATTCTCAGTTATTTTCAATAACGATATTAATAACAACGGCTACAATAAAAATTTAAGTGATACGTAATATATTATAGATAGGTACCTATTATATAAATTTAACGAAATTAGGTAGGTAGGTAGTTGAAAAAAAAAAATAATAATTTGTCGTTCTCTAATAATTTTCTTTTAAAATATTGATAAATATATTTCATAGTGTTATAATGTAAACAATGTTAAAAAATACTTTTATTATAATAATAATTATAAAATATTATACATTTTTATTTCAAAATTTCCTCTAAAATAAAAAAAAAACATTCAATACAAAACGCTAATATTATAACATAATTGTGATATACATTTATCGTCGAATGTCTGCTGTACTTACCAAATCTTTTGATATTAATATTATACTACTTTACAAGGACATAATATGTTATATCATGCATATTACACTATATAAAGGATATCAATTTATTTTTTATTAATAACTTTTATTTCAACTTTTATTTTTTTTTATATAGAACTAAATGTTTATTTTCCTCTTAGCCACTTTACAATTTTTTTTATATTAATATTATATTACATAATTATTAAAAATATTTAATTAACAACGTTTATATACGAGAATATTAATCTTGAAACTAATTTAATATTTGAATGATTTGAAAGTTTGTAGTACGAATTGAAAAACGTATTCAGCAACAACCGGGTTAACTATGATAAAAAATATACTTTAATTCGAGGAAAAAAAGTCGTATATTTTATTTATATAAGTGTAAGACAAAAAAAAAAAAAAACAAACAAACAAAAATAAATAAATAATATGACTGGATTAAAAATTATAATTGAAAGAATAACTAATTGAATGCCGCAGCGTGTTTTTATACATACTCGTACAAGAATAATAAATAATATTATAAATGGTTGTTATCCCTTATTATACCGACATTATTCATCTACTTTTATTTTAATTAATCGAATACTTGTAATTTTTAAAAGGTTGTATAAAAAAAATATACGCATCAATTACGTTGATTATATTTTCTATTTCTGTCCTCTGGTTCAAATATTAACTTTAATTTTTTATCATCTACATTTTACTCGTTATTATGCCAGTTTATAACCTATAGTGTGCACTTCATTATTACGTTATTTTTTATACCATGATATTTAAAAATGCGATATCCTGTCAACACGTTTTTTAAAAAAAAAAAAACATAATAAACTAAAATTGTACCTAGATACTTTTTTTTTATAACATACCTACGTATTATATGCGTAATATAAATTATTCATTTTTGTTTTCTATAGGTAAAGTAAATATTATATTTTTATGATCGAGCAATGAAAGAAAAAGGAAAAAATGAATGGTCAAATAATAATCAAATTATAATTTTATCCGTATCATTATAATTGCAAGTTTTATAGATAAAAGTTAAAAAAAAAATATACGTAACTGGATAAATATTGAAAGTGACCGTTTCGAGAAAAAAAGTTATCTAAATAAAGATAAAAATAAATTCGGCTATGATAATAAAAACACGGTTGTTGGGTTAACAGGATGTTTGTATTTGAGAAAAAAAATGAACGTAAATCAAATATTTATTCGGACTTAGGTTCAACCGTACATATCGTATAAAGCAGAGTGTCCTACAGTGTTTGCTATCGTCAATGACGGTTTTTTTCTATTTCATATTATTAAAATTCGATTTACCCGAAATTATTGCTAGGTAAATAGTGACGTTTATATTCTATTTCATTTAAGAAGAATACTTAGATGTACTCCAACGAAACGGACAAATAAATAAGACGCATTGATTTATATAAACCTAATAAAATATTCATTTTTTTTTCATATACCTACGTACACACAAAAACATTTATATTTTGCAGTTGATAATGAGTAGAGTATGGATTTTGAAGGCATTTGCCTTTTTTTCTATTGCTTTAAAACGATAAGCTATGTCAGTTACAAATTCGATTTATAGTACTTAGAATAAAATGCACGATATTTGATTTTGATTTGTTCTTTTGTTTTTTGCGTTTTTTTGTACATATGCTTTTTTGGGCATTTTTAGTACATTTTTTCAAAATTTGTTCTAAATAAACGTATTTGAAATGTTAATTTTTATATCAAATAACTTGAAAAAAGTTTTAATTGTCCAATGCAATTTCGATGATATAGGTAAAAAAATCGCACGATTTACAATTTTTTTTTTTTTTATACATAATATAAAGATCGCAGCGAACGACTGTATAAGAATAACGACGGGGAAAACAAAGACGAACAAATACATAATATAATATTATAAACGTATATACACTTGGTTTGTTTATCGCGGCGATTCGAGACATTGAAAGATATATGGCCGCCGGATAATAATGCGTATTTCTTGATTTCGGTGGGTCCGCTGCAACGGCATCGACAATGGTGCCCGAGGAGGCGATTTATGGTCGAGTACAATAATTGAAGAACGGCGAAAACCGGCATGTGCGTCGATCCAACGTTATACGGCGTTTACGCTCTCGCATTAGTAAACACTGGAAACACGAGCACGTTTATAATGTAATATACGGTCGTACTTGGAAAATAAAACGCGATAAGATAAGACTGTTTTGGTAAAATATCCGAGTTGGAAACGTAACGCTCAAATGCGAAATACATTTTGGAATTAAAACATAATGTAACGCTCGGTTTTCACACGTTCGGCGAGGTAAAATCCGACCGAAGGAACGTTTAATTTTCATATTTAAATTTAAATTCGCCGATAACGAATAAATAAGACCATCATCGTTACAGCCAGAATTTTATATCGTATGTCAAAACGAATGATGTTCTTTACGTGTTTTCGCGGTAAAAGAGAATATAAAGTACAATTACGTATTTATATATTCTCTGGGATATTTCGAATGGATGAATATTTATAGAAATATTATATTTTGAAAAAAATAGAGCAGTATGTATAAGAGTAAAGGTATAGTTTTTTAAAAATATTTCACTCGACCGTATAAGCTTACACGTGAATGCAAAAACGAGCTTGTTGAAAAAATTTAAAAAAAAGTTATTAATTTTTTTTTAACGCGTATTCAACGCATAAAAATTAATTTAAGTGATGTTAATTATAATTTAAAATCGAGGGGGTGCTAATTCCCAGGCTTTTTCCTCTAATTGCGCCTTTTACACGTTTACTCGTATTTATATGTTCGAACTTGTATTTTATAATAATGTTATTGATAGATCTCACGAATAATGTCGATGAGACTCGATCAACGTAGGTATATAAAACTTATAATAATACGCCTAAGCCGGGATAGAGAAGACATATTTTGTAACTTTCGTACGAGCGATGAAATAAATTATTATTATTATATATATATAACGTGTCACGGAAAACGCGGGACGATAACTCGACGAAATCGCAGTAAACTTTAAGTAATTTCGTTACTCGTGCAGAAAAGCGGGATTTGAATACGCTCAACAACTGACAAGATTACCTTTCGTACGATATAACAATATATACGTATATATAAATTACACTGTGTGCAAACGTGTCGTGCAACAATATTAATTTGGGCTCTGGTATTCACTCTTCCGATGAAGCCAACGACGTCGAATTATAGTTTTTTTCATAATAATAATAATAATAATAATAATAATAATAATAATAATAATAATAAAATACATAACTAATAATAATAATTTATAATGAATGTATTTTAGGCGCACACCCGGTCGGATAATCGTACGTATGAAAGTATACTTAACGACTCCGTTGTGTCTAGTGTGAAATTAATGTGCATAACTTCGCGCCCGGACGCGAAAGTTCCGGCGTAAGTAACAATCCCTCCCCGTGTATAACATTATAGTTAGATATTATATTATAATGTAATATGAAGAGAATTCAAGTTCACAAATTTTGCCGATGGACGATCGAAAGTATAAATTGGTTTTTCGTTTTATACCTAGTTATCAAGCTAAAATTCAAAATTCGTACATAATAATTTCATATATATATATCATATAATTGTATGCAGTGAAAATAATCAAATTTTCACGTCAAATATTAAAAATGGAAAAAGATAATGTTAAATATTTATAATATTTTATTTTGATAATATTCATCCTCCATAAAATTATTTTATGGAATTTTTTTATCTTTGTAAGGTAATATCATTAAAAATTATTTACGAATATTCTACGTAATTTCATTCATAATTCCTGAAAATGTACTTAAAAAAAATAAATAAATAAATAAATTTGTGCAAAAAATTTACTCAATATTTTTATATTACTATTTCTTTACAATGTATAGAATATATACATAATCGTATAGTAATGACATGGATTTTTGTGCAGCTGTTATTTTCTCAGTTATTCCTCATTAAATTTATGGACAATTTATGGAAAATAAAAAATCTAACTCTTAATCATTAGCATCATACGTTATATAAAGTATATTGTTGTATTTTAAAATACCGAAAATATAAATTTAATCTCATAAGTCATAACAGTCTTAATAATAATAGTTGTACAATTTAATATATATTTTATTACCAAAATATCTAAATAATTATTAGTTGCATTTATTTAATAATCACGAATCACAGTAATGTTTTCTACGGGCATAAGATTTTATTTTTTGCATAAATTTTAACCGTTTTTATGTGTTTATCGATTTCACACAATTAACATTGGAGTGCTAATTTAAATTAAATACTATCTAAATTATTTCTCATTCGACCTACAATACTACGTATTGAATATTATATTATAAGAATCAAAATTAATATTTCGTTATCATATAATAAATTCCTATGGGAAAGAATTACACGAATTTTTTCTTCGAAATAATGATAAAACTTGTTCACGTATAATATTTTATTCATTTCCGGACGATATGCGATCCAATAGTTTCTCGCGAATCACTAACTTAACCGTCAAAGGGTTGAAAACGTTTATTACTTGAAATGTAAATAAATTTTGTAGAATCACTTTTTAATGCATTCTCAGAAACGTATATGTTTCTTCTGAGAAACACGATCAATAATTATATTAATAACTAAATACGTTTATTAAATATTATATTTAAAATATATCTGCAAAATTAAATTCAAGGCTGAGCATTAAATAGTTAAATAGTTAATAAGTTAAAGTCAAGTTAATAGGATTATTAACTTATTACTTAAATTGTAAACTTTTTAACTTAACTTTCAAAATTTAAATATTTGTTAACTGAAGTTTTTTAGATTTTGAGCGAAGCTACTATAACTATAATAAAAATAATACAGGTAGTCTTGCTGTCGTGTGTTGTAGGGAAAAGTTTTGTAGTTCAAATATCCTTTTCTTCTGGTATTTAAAATATGTTTACTTCGTTTTATTATATATTTGGTCATCTCGACAACTTAAAAAACACGATTTACATAATTTTTTAATCGAAAATATTATTTCTGTTTATACAAAAACGCGTAGTTCCTATTCTAAAAAGCGTAATCATACGCTCAACGACCATATAATATCGATGTACAAGTATAAACTGTTTAATAAAATATTAAATTTTTATTGCTTATATACCAAAAGTATAACCACAGTAGTTATTATCTTGCACTATTGTTTCTTGTGGGTGCTCGGTAATCGCACACCGCCAAAAAATAAACCACAATAATTCACTTTACACTGCCAAACTTGAATATTATTCTCATTATTATTGCGAATTCAATAAATATTTATGGTCACGTGGGTTTGTCCAGAGAATTGATAACAAAAAAAAAAAAAAAAATAAAATATAATATTCGAGGGTTTTGCTAGAACAAGAGAACGACATTGTTAATAATATTAATTATTATTAAGAATTTTTTTTTGGAAAAAAGTTCCTGTCAAATATTTTCGACACGTGTCAAACGGATTTTTTTCTCGTAAACGAAATCTGTAGACGGACCTCGACGACGTGACTGTCGGTCGGCAACGCACGTGGCACGATTTCGGACGATCGGATTTTAAATTTATATCTAATAAAAAAAATACCCTTTCGACGATCCTACTCACCACCGCGACCACTATAATATAAATAATATACAATATTAAAGTAGTAATATTGTATAAAGCTTGGCGTTTTCTTTACGTAGGACGCGACTGAATACACGGGGAAAAAAATATTTTTTTTTCTCCTAAAAAGGAAAAAAAAATAATAGGGGTTTGAAGAGAACAGCCGGACGCACACACACGCGCGAACGAGGATAATATCCCGAGTTTTTTTTTATTAATATTTTTTTTCTTACGAACACGCGTTGTTCAATATTTATTCCACCCATAAAAATCCGCATAAAACCGTCGCGTTGGATATGAAAAAAATCACTAAAATATATAATTTTATATAGGTAAATACGAAAAAATGACCGCAATCAGTCATAATAATAATAATAAAAATAAAAATATTATTATTATTATTATTATTATTATTATCTTGAAAATTGTTTACCTCATATAGTTGATTTTTGAGCAAAATTTATATGCGATTTAACCTGCGGAGCAAATTATGCTATAAACGAGTAACATCGATAAAATATCGATCGATCGAATACTATTATAGTAAATGCAAACTATTTTCGCGGAATTATTGTTATTTTATGTGAGGCTCATAAAACGATATAATATTTTGCAAATTATATTTTTCTGTATCTCAGAACTCGTATATTATACGTTGGTTGAATTTTTTAAACATAAATGCGATTACAACACTATAATATAATATTCCAATTCGTATAAATTTATAAACTATATATTTGTTAACGCTTTTTTTTATAATTAATGTAGTCGTGTACAGTAATAATTATGATATAACATATTAAACGTTTATACGATTGATACCTAAAATATATGATAGAGTCGAACGAGATTAAATTAAATTATCATAAAATATACAATTTAAAAAATTGTATTTTTTAAAATCTTTTTGTATACATATTGTTAACGAATCGCTTTGATTTCGATTTTCGGGTAAGACCGCATACTTAAAATTCAAATCTTCAAAAATAATTAATTTTATCGTGTTCATATTAAATATTAAAATTTATTGTAAAATAACTTATTTTATAGTTGTACATATTTGGATTTATGTAAAATTGTGTTACCGCGTTATTCGTGTTAGGCAACTCGTAGTCATCAAATTTATTCTTTCATATCCCATAGATTAACTTAAACTATTTAATATATTTATATTGTAAGACAAAAAATAAATTATATTACGTTTTACTCGTATAAAATGTGGTAAATGTCATAAATTACTCGTTCTAAAATTCAATTTTTATACAATATACAACGAATAACAATATAATTAGTAAATAATTATTATAATAAGATGATTATTAAACATTCCGTGCGAAAGTCAGAGTTGGAATCTATAAAATTGTGTTATACCTACACATTTTAATATAATTTTATTAGCGTCATTGATGACATTTCTTATATACGAGCCCATTATGTGCGTTTTAATATAGGGTGTACATTTTTTTTTTCGTCGTCATAAATTCTATATTATTTTATCCCTCTCCAAATAACCTTTATGGGGTAATAAACGGCGGTCTATGTTGGTACTTATAATAAATTATATATATATATATATTATATACGTAGAGATGACAAACTCTGACGAATGTTTATGAAATAAGTTGAAAAATGCGTATTTGCAAAACGATATTATTATAAGTACGTGTTGTGCCATTTTTCTACATTATGTTGTAATAGACTTCACAAATTAACAAATTTCCTTATTTCAGACACCAGACCGAATATATCGTTAAAGTGAGACGATTCTTGTGTTATTTTTATTTTGAATAATATTTAATTAAAAAAAAAAAAAAAAACAGTAGTATTATAATTTAGTGCTAAGAATACGTAGAAATTTATTGGTTTAAATCGTAAAAGAAAACAATAAATCTTATATTTATAGTCTATAGTGAATAATTTAAAATTATTTCTATCAGATGAGATAAAAAATATTTTCCATTATTTTATAAATGTTGATTTTAGAAATATTATTTATAATAAAAATATTTATGGATTGAAAAATGCCGATTGGATACAGGTGTGAAAACGATAACGATGATGGAAGGATACAGCAGTTGGGTTATAATTAATATTTGAATGCAATGATAAATCAAGAGTATTTTGTGCGAAGCTCAATCATATTATTATCTAGTGATAACGAAATAATAAAGCAAATATATTTAAAATAAAAATCAAAGTTACGGATCCGAAATATGATCACGTTAGGTTATGTACGTTTGGTTAAATATGATCACGTTTCTCAATCTCAGTATAAATATAGGAAACAATTCACTGCCTGATAATTTATTTTACATTAATCATAAAAAAAATCATAATAATTATAGTTTTCTCGAATTTCACATTTTTTTCGCTGTTTCCTATGCCTTTAAAAAAAAAATTAAGGGTAAGATCTATAAATTATCTAAAATAATGTACTAACTAAATAAAATTCATTATTGAATACGTATATAATAATATTAAATCTCGAATTGGCTAATCAAAATATTATTTTTATCAGAAAAAAAATGATTCTTATATAGGTACACATAAAATAAGTTACGGTTATTGTAAAACCATATAAAATTTATAAATTCAGAATAGAAAATTATTTATACAATAATAAAAAATTTTAACGGTATAAAAAACAATTTTATAATCGTAATGCTTTAATTATTAATTGCGGCATTACGATGACACGAAATACATTAAATATTAAAACGATAA
Source organism: Tetraneura akinire (assembly GCA_021307375.1). Classification (NCBI taxonomy): domain Eukaryota; kingdom Metazoa; phylum Arthropoda; class Insecta; order Hemiptera; family Aphididae; genus Tetraneura; species Tetraneura akinire. The sequence goes on along the minus strand of JAIUCT010000013.1, from coordinate 12,242,311 downwards.
GTATTATTCGTAGGAGGTATAAGTACTATAAAGAAAATTAAAAATAAAAATTCAAAACTGACTAAAACTTAAATTCGGTTTGGGTGTTATAAATGAAATTTTTTGTAATTTTATACAAATTAATCGACATTTTGAATTAGACGCGATATAGTTATTTAAAATTTAAGTTATCATTATAAATTAATATCGCGTTTAGAATATTTTTTTATGTTTAAAAAATAAGACGTTTTCCTCGAAGACGACGCAATAAACGAATTATTGTAATGCAATATAGTTTTAATCGAATAATCGATAATAGAATAATATTGTCGTAAAAAATATGAGTAATTTATTTTTTTATTTTTTACACGATGGCAGAGTAAAAATAAGTTTTTACGACAAAGAATATTGTTTACCGATACCGGATAACTACGAGTAACTTGAGTTTATTTCAAAAGCATAAAAACTTTCCAATACGTTTTTAATTAGTTCGACAAAACAGTCGATTTTTTTTTATTTTTTTAAAAAAAAAATATAAAAGAATAAAAAACGTAATTTCGAGACTTTAAATCCGAGTTTAATGATTTATAAATTGTGTATAGATGTATGTATAACGTTCGCTGAGGTCCAGGCCACGTATAGATACGCGAAAAGAAACGAATGAAAAACTTTTTTAATCGTTACTTCCCTTCTGGTTTTCAACGGCCAATTTCTAAGAGACGTATTATTAATGAATCGACGAATGTAAAAACGAGAAAACCTTGTTATCATCATTATTATTATTATTATCGGCAAACTAAAACAATAATAACGCGAGGGAGAAAAATAGGGCTAAAAAATAGGCGTAGGTACTGAAGGTAAATACTGAGATAAAAATGAACGCGTGTATATAAAATACAATTTGATAAAATTAAGTTTGAGTTCGGATTAAAAAATTGAACGTGGCAATGGCTAACTGCACCCGGGTTACAGCTTATCATCGTTATTATTTTTAGAAGTTTTCTATTTTTTTTCTGCTTTTTCACAAACCAAACATTCATATAATATTAATAAAACATATAATTATTATTATTATTATTATTATTATTATTATTATTATTATTATTATGCAAATTAGCTAAACTTTCTTATAGATAATATACAGAACGATCGTTTTGTTGCCTCTGAAACAGATATCGGATAAAATGTGGGGAGAAACGTTTTCGTTAAATACATTTTGTATATAAGTGCTTGTATACTAATACTCGTACTTTTTATAATATTTCTACTACTGGTCGTAAAGTACGCGTTTTTGTGATATTAATTATTTCAGTATTTCACCAAGTCGACGATCATAATAAAAATAATTTCGGGTTATTTGAATATAATTTTCTATATTATCTTTTATAAGTGCACGGACACAATATCGTAATATAAAAGTAAAGAGGTGCTCGGGAGAGATTAACACTTTTAGTTATCGAATAATTAGCGTCCCTTCCAAATTTGTATCGTAAATTTAAATTATATCGAAAGAAAGTTTTTAATTATAATATAATATATACATATACGAGTATATTGTAAAATTTCATCCGTGGGTTTTAGGCATCTCTAATATTTTTCAACGGTTCTTTTATTTACTATACAATTAAAGAAAGTTTATACAGAGTGTAAAGTTACATTATTATAAAATGCAAATAATATTTACAAACATCACAATCACTCTGTGTAGTTACGATTAAAGTGTCAACGATAACCGTGCGTGTATTATTACGTTATTTTACATCGTATAATTTGTTTGTTTTTTTTTTTTGTTTCTCTGCATCCTCTCGTCCAGTATAATATTATTATATTCCGTGAACGCTTACACAAATGCGCCTTGGACGTCGTTGTTAAATTTTACCGTAAAAGGTAAAAGAAAAAAAATGAAACAAATTATGTAGTCGTCCGCAGTGCAAATTTTCCATAGGTTAATTCCTCACGCGAATTTTACACGTATTATTTTTATTACGAGTGCCTTAATAAAATATGAATTTTATTTTACATCGATTTTTACGCGTTTTTTTTCGCCCCCTCATCAATTTCGGTAAAATATTTAAAATAGTATCGTCGTATTATCGTTGAGATTTCAGTCAAAAACTGTATTTTTATAACAGGTACGCATCCGACGCAGTGCATGATGATATAACGTCGTTTTCGTCCTTTCCAGACCGTTTTCGCGATACCAACGCGATATCGTATTATTAAAATATTATCGTAATTCGTAATAATGTATGCGATCGGAACGCGCGAGTGTGACCGAAGCGACAACGACAGATTTGCCCCGATAAATCGAAGGAAAAAAGTCGCTCTTTAAGTTCGAAAAATAATTTAGTCGTCAGTAAAATTTATAACATATTATTATAATATCATAATTTATGAAATATTTCCGTGTCCTGTCGGTAACGGTCAAAATATAAAACGGTCCCCATAAATATTATTTTATTCCTGATATTAGGTACGTCTTGCGAAATTCGATTTTTCATTAAATACCTACCTAATATTATATTAACGTCGTTGCATAATGATTACAAATTTTTAACGACAATTAAATTTCATTTAAAATTTTTAGTTACTTTTTTTTTAAATTTTTTTTATATCGTTATATTAGAATGTTTCTTTTTTTTTTAAAAAAAAAAAAAAAAAAAACCTCTCGGTAACGTTATTATAATATTTTTACAGTGTTGTATCTAGAGGTCATCCAAGAGGAGGCGAATTTAAAAAATATTTATTTCATTAAAAGTATTTGTTTGTTACTTTTGATTCTAGCTCATTAAGATCAATACAACATAAAAAAAACTCGGACCAAGGGAAAATATTAATATATTATGTGATACGCGTTCAGTATTATTTTAGCGAGACCCAACAATAAAATGTACAATAAACAAATACGTATAAAACGTGTTTATTTAAGAAAATTGTGTTTTAATCGCCTACAAAATACACCCATTATATTATTTTTTTAAATTATAAATATTCATACAAATACCGAAGAAAAATAGACATCATAATAATATAAACTCGACGATGACAAGAACAGAACGTAAAATAATAAATTATATTTTATACGTATATTCAAGGCTGATTAAGTTAATGTTTTTTTTTTTTTATTTAACTGAGTTAAATTAAGTTAATTAACATAAACAGGAAAAAGTTTACAGTTATAAAAGTTTATGAAATATTTTAATATCTATCGGTTAAGTTAATAGTTAAGTTTACTGTTTACAAAAAGAAAAAACTTATTAACTTGAGTTAAGTTAATTAAAAAAAAAAAAAAATTAAACAATATTATGTATAATATATACATTTCAATATTTGTCAAAATATTCAATTTAATTTTTAAAAATATAAACTCAATAATGCTCATAAAAAAATAATATTACAATATGTATTTATAAATTAAAAATTTTCAAATAAATTTATATTACACTATTCTTACACTCGTATAATTATAATATATATTATTTTAGATTAATTATAGTGTTTATTCCTATATTATAATTTATTTTTTTATATTTTTTATACTTATGTAATGTTAATGTTTACCACTTACACGTATATATTTTATATACATTTATATTTTATAAAAATAAAAATTATTATTAGTAGGCACCAATAACATGAAAGATAAAACTTAAAACTTGCAAAAAATACAAAATAAATTATTTTTTTGTGATAGAAATAAAAGTAGGTATACTAACTTAACTTGTATATAAGAAAATTAACTCGTTAATTATTAAGTTAATAAATAATAAAAAAAAGTTAAATTAATAAATTAATAAAATAAAATAAAACCATAAGTTAGGTAACAAATATTAAAATTCTAAAAGTTAAGTTAAAAAGTTAAAATTAACTTTAACTTATAAACTCGTCTTAATGCTCAGCCTTGCGTATAATTTCTCAATTCTTCCATTATTTTTTTTTTTCATCTTGCATGTTTCATACCGAAATAACATAATTAAATGTGACAAGAAGGGAAAAAATATCACATCTTGATATAATCGAACTCGATTGACCAATGCCGTTTTATTTCGTTAATATAATAGGTATCTGAAATGTATTTAGTGTTAAATCGTTGGTTTCAAATTAAGTGTGAACCTACGTAATGTGAAATCTAAGAAAAAAAATCCAAAATTCCCAAACATTCATGAAAATATTGACAAAACGTTTTTAAAATTTTCTACATTTACTTTTCATATTTCCAGATAATTTTCTTCTTTGTTCAGATCCACGGTAACATTATTAAAATTAATATAACATGTAGGTATATATTGTATATTAATATAATATATTATTATATTTGAATTGTCATCGACGAACTGGTCACAGTGCAGTCTGGAAATAGTTGTACTCGTGAATTAATCTCAAGAATATGTTAATCGATTTAATCGGATTTAAATAAATTTTCTTGGGACTTAAACCGTTTTGGCCGGAAACCAGTACCTGACGATCGTCCCTCCGATCCGGCGATGTAATTGAATTGCGCATACAAGAGGCGAAATAAGACCGTTGCGTTGTTTCTGGACCTGCTCCAACGCGATAATATTCAATATAGAATATAATATTACGAGTATATAACGTATATTTATATAGTTCGACGAAATTGTATATAACGGAAATTATAATGCGGAGGGAGTGTCCGGTGTAAAGAAGAAATTCGCATAAACACGCCAATTTCTTTTAGCGAGCGAAACAAAAATTGGATAGGTACGTCTTCGTCCGATGCGACTTCGAGGACGAAAATCGATTCGTATACAAATACGCGAACGATATAAATAAATATAAATTATATATATAGTTGGTTGTTTCACAGGTGGTCACTTAAAAACAGAGTTTTGGAACAAATATATATTAACCGAGAGAAAAACGAAAAAAAAATTCGCAATATATTATTAAGTTTCTGGACTTGTTCCCGAACAATATAAACATATATATATAAATATATATATATATATATTAAGGTATTGTTGTACGGACGATGAAAATAAAACTTATATGATTTGAATATTATTATTATAGACTATACTTAACTAAATAAATTCATACGCAGACGAAAATCTCGGGAAACGTGAATTAAAGCGGTTACCACGGTATAGTATATAATATGTTACAAATTACAATAATAATTATTATTATAGTACTATAAACCAGGTCCGTGGGTGTAACTATAAATAGTACATGGCGTATAACGCGTGCACGCCAAAAACCGTCCGACACAAATAATAATTATTAGAAATAACAAAAACCGCGTTTCCCGCCCAAAATTCCGTACAAATACGTAGGTACGATATTATCAATATTTTATGATAAATAATTATTTATATAGTACGTCGTACGCATATTATATATTATAGGCTATACCAAACACCAAACGTACGAACGAGCAATACAGTAAAATGTGAAATTATTATCGTTTCGAATAAAAATAAAATCGTAATATTAGTATTCGAATAAAATCGAAAGTTTATGGAATATAAAAAAAATTATACAACATTTTCCTCCATTATTATATTGTACCAACTCACATGTCTACCTAGTACCTACCTAACGTTATTATACTAGACGTTTAAGTCGCATTACGTAAAGTCAATTCGGACGAAGATATTCGATCGATAAGGGGAAATATGATAAGTGAAATGAAGACAAAATCTATTAGTTTTTAATAGTCCATAATTATTAATTATTATATTAATACTTATAATATAATAATATTATTATTATCACTCACAACTTTTCGTCGTAATTTCATGATAATTATTATTATTATTGTAGTTGTTAACGGAGAGCATAATCATATTAAAACAATAAAACATAATGTCAAGTCGAAGACGTCGCACGCAGAAGGGATGCATATAAGCGCCATACCCTCGTATAAACGTCACACAAAGTTAGTTGGTGAGTATGTAGGCTAGAACAAGACCGGTGTGGGTTAAAATAATATAATAATATTATTATATTGTCTTGCAGTGACAAAGAATTTAATAAAATATACACGTCGACTAAAATAATGATAAAAATAATAACAGCTGCAGGGTTCATCGCCCACACACGTTTGTGATAATAACAAGATATTAGATTAATGTTATTATTACATAATTATATTTTATTGTTTATGCGAGTCCAGAATTTTATTTTAATTATAAAATCCATAATTTTAAATTTAGTAGTTAATGGGAAAAACATTAGCCGAGACGATTTCAGAAAACTGAAAAGAGAGTATAACAGGCATAGGGGAATATGGGGGTTCTTAGTCACTATTTACCCCACACCATCACTACAATAAAAAAAACTACCGAATCACATTAAAATCGCCGATGACGATTGAAGATCAGATTTTTACGTTTCCTAAATATTTCACGAGAATTACACTCGAGATCTGATTTTTGCCTTCATCGCGGTCTTAAATCCGAAATCGTACACTGCATGACAATAATAGTCGCATGAACGACATAAACGTCGTAATGCGAATTACAAAAAACGAAAGACTTATATTCATTTTAAAATAAATTTCGGAAACGTAGACTAAAATTAATACATAATTATTAATTTTATCGTTAATTTTGATGTTAAAATATTCAAAAAAAAATGTATAATTATTAATTGTTATTAATAAGAAACATGATTTAAAAATAAAATAATACAAATTAAATATGAATATATTATCAAAAAATAATGAAGTAAAAATAAAAATATTTGTATAAGTATGAGTGCTATAAATTTATAATGGCAATATTACAAATTAGGTAGTTGTTATAATAATTCAATAAATTTATATAAATGTAAACGTATAACTATGATATTAGATATTAAAACAATAAAAAATACTACGTTTTATATTATATTATCTTATTAAAAATTCGGCTGGAATGAATAATGATAATGGCGTTATCTCATTATTTACAGTTATATTAATGATTTATAAAGGTTTAATCTCATAATTTTGCATGCAAATTTCTTACGTACATAATATCATAAAACATATAAATTTAGTAATAATTGTAGTGTCTATTATTTAAAAGACGTCAAGCAAAATCTATTCAAAAATTATCAAAACATGATAAAAATATAAAATATGTGGGATGGTATAATTTAATTCGGATTTCGTTTTAACCTAACAAAGTGTCCACCGTGGAAAATAATCGTTAATTTTATTTAATCCGTACAAACTGTCCGCGGTACACAAATATAAGATATAACAACACACAGTATTCAAAGTATTTGTTTGCCGTATAAATCGCTAAAAAATAAATAAAATATAATAATAATAAATTATGGTTATCGTTATATTTTTTTCAGCCGTTAAATCCGTATTTTAAGAATGCCACGAAAGATAATAAATACAATTTTAAGGGAAAAAATCCGAATTCGTCTGGTGCCGTCGTCGTACACGCCGAGCTCGAATGTCGAATCACGTTCGAAAGATCCCGGACACGTACTCTGACTCGGCGGCGGTGGCAGAGACGCGATCTCTGACGGTCGGCACGGCATCTCACGCGCGAGCACCAATGCAGTAATTGAGCCGATCCGTTTCCTCTACGAGCTCGTTTTTATTAATTCTGTCGAAACCAAGTTTTTCCAAAGTGCGCGTTTACTTCCTCTATATACGCTCCGCGAAGTTATCGAAGGCCCCGGGTCCAGCGCAGCAGTTTAATTAAAACTCTCCGTTCTCGTCTTTGCAGAATCGAAATAATAAGACCCCGAGGCCAACACGTAGCCGCGAAAAACCAATAATAATAATGATGATGATAATAATAATGATAATATAGCGTATTGGTCGAAAATACAATTTTCGCAGTCTTGAACGACGAAGAGAAATTTTGTATCGACAGAAAAAATTTACATCATTTTTATTTATTTTTTGAATTAGACCTCTCAGACTTTGTGTTATGAAAATATTTTTAATAACTTTTACCAATCGATTTGCGATTTACTTTTAAATCTATCTGCACGAAGGTAGTTTTCACGGTTAATAAGAACGCGATTTTTATACATTTTTAATATTAAATTCCACACTCGATATCTACTTTACTTTTTTACTTTGTTTTTATCTTTTTTTTTAGATTCTGAGCGTATTTTTAATTATACAGTTAAATCATTAAATCTAACATTACATCGCTTGGATATAACATTTATCTGCTATTTTATTAACAAATTAAAATCTTTCCTCTTTTTTTACTGATTTTTCTGTCATTTCATAAAATGTATTTATTTTTTTCAGTTTATAATAATTCATACTCTTATTTCATATATAATCACAATTTTAAAATCGATAATTCATAAATTTAAAAACAAAAATATTTTCCCATATTACCTAATTAAGGTGAAATATAAAACGCATCATTAATATTATTATCATGAAGACAATTTTACCTGAACATTCGACCGCGACGATGGCGACGACTAACAGCAGAGCAGTCCATGAGGTCCAGTCCACTGCGGCACTGTACGATGCCATATGTTTTTGATGCGACTGGGACAGCTCACGGTTCACATTTATGCGCGCAGATGATTTCGGTTGGATTCGTTTTAATGAATCTCTGAAATAAATACGTTTTTTTTTTTCAATATCGACGTCAACAAAATAATATTACACGATATTAAAATATATACGAAAAAAAAGGATTATTTTCTATATCCTATACGGATAATATTTCAGTTTTAAATTTTAAATTCCAAACGAAGCGAGTGGAACGTATCTGTTATTTTTACAATAATAGCGTTTTCAAATTTCCCAATTGGTTTCTTAGACGATTTTTTATTATAAGGGTACAGGAAAAAAAATATATAGAACGTAAAGATTTGAACATTTTTTATTAAGTATTCACATAATATATAAACGCGATAAAATATTTCGGATATAATTTGTAAGAAGAGTTCTTGTGGATATATTTACGTATAACCTAATAAAGACCTCCCCCAAAAAATTACTTTTATTTGGTAAACACGTATTTCGATAACATTGTTATCATCTTCAATATTACTAATCGCAGACTGACCCAGAATAATTTTCGTGGATTCGGGTTCTTCTTCGTTAGTATATGTTTCGTATATTGTGTTACATTTATTTTACAATTTTTTATTCGTATCATATTTCATTAAATTTATTTATAGTGAATCTGACGGAACTCGGTAAGTATTGTTTTTGGTTTTATTTTCAAAATATCTTCAAAAACGCTGTCCTTCGATGAAAGGACATTTATTTTCTGAAAACTCAATAACCTCATAATATAGGTCGGGTTTTAAAACAATATATTGTTATTGTATAATATAATATATTATAGTTTTTTTTTTTTTTTTTTTTTTTTTGTGAAATTCATTATGAACTAACATAATAATATTTGTTAATAAAAAAAAAAAAACCTTATATTTATTACTTATATACTCGTACTTTTTTATTAGAATTTAATTTAATAAAAAAATATTTTTTCGATACTTATAACAATGTAGTTCAAAAAAATAAAAATAAATTAATAAATAAATAAATAATAAATAAATAATAATAATAGATATCAATTTATTTTTATTGGCGTTCGACAAAAGCGTTAAGTGTGCATAGCGTGTGCAATGCAATAATAATTGAGTCGATATATAATAATATAATAATGATTATTATATTAGATTTTCTGCGCATAAAACAGGGTAATAAATTATTATAATATTCAATTGTTTAATATTCTACACGGAGGGTTCGTACAGAATTTCTATGTGTTATTGAAATTTGATAATTTATTTTCTATTACATTATAAATTTAATTCGTATTTGATCGAACGTGCCACTTATTGCATTTCTCGCTGACAGTATATTTATATTATTAAATTATTACATGCTTCGGTGATGGCCGTGTTATATTTTATTATTATTATTATTATGACATCGTAAATAGTTAAATATTCAATCTATCGGAAAGGACGATAATTTTACATTGTTTTCGTGTAAAATGATATTATTTAGTTTTTTTTTCTAATCGTAAAATTATATTTCAAACGTCACTTTTGGTATAAAAATGAAACTTTCTCGTATACGTACACTGTTATAATATTAAACGGTTTTCTACGAATCTTATACAATTTCAATCGATCATTAAAAAACTACCAGAACGCGAATATTTTCACGTTCTTTCTTAAAAGAAAAATATACGTTTTATATACGAAAGCTTATATTATACCTAGGTACCTTGGTATATTATATTACAATAATTTGGTCGACGAGATACGTATTATAAATTTTTAAATCTTTACGAAACGATAATAATCAGCTTTTTCCTCGAATTCGCTGTATATTAAAATATGATACGCAATATTTTATCAGATCTCAACTTTCAACATACGCGTATATATACGCCTACCATATGGCTTATGAAACGGAATTATTTAACGGCCGAGCAAGGAAAATATAGTTTCAATAATTCGAATGTTCATCGATCGCAGTTTATTTAAACTTAAAATGAACTCGGGATAAATATCACATGCGTTACGAGAAAAACTGTATTATCGTGTAATAAATTGGTATATATGTATAAAATATTGTGTATAATCTCGTATCGGACAGGATCAAATTATTCGACACCGGACTATGAGAAATTTCGTCAAATCAATGTTAAAAGCGTAAGATAAAAATTTAAAAAAAATAATAATATTTATAATAAATTATGGTCATTTGGTTCTTCTTTTTTTTTCGTTTAAAGAATAATTTTTCATTCCAAACTATTTATTAAATACCTATCGTTATAACAATGCATTAGGCGTGAACAATGGTGTGCCCATATTATAGAAGGGTCCGAAAATTTAGCCCCACGTAATTATTATAATATCAATATATATAATTTAATTAATAAAGGTATACTTAATTTTTTTTTCCTCCCCGTTTATAATATTTCCAATTTCGAATTTTGTAATATATTATAAAAAAAAATTATTTTAATATCACTCGACCATGTTTGAAAAACATAAAAATGTATCGGGATGTCATCGGGACGAAGGGGAAAACGAATCGAGACGAGGCGTATAAACATAATCATTTTGCAATAGATCGGAACGTTTCGATTGTGCACTCTCACTGCTGACGGTCCATATAATACGAGTACACATTATATAGGTCAATCGTCGAATATATTTATCAGGTAAATGCAAATTACAATTTTCCAAAATTTATTTCCCACAGTTTTTTTTTTTATTTATTTTTATTTTTTTTATATACGATGTTATAAATTAACCGCATGATAAATTAATACCATACGATGAATTGACGGAAAACCATTGTGATCGATAGTCTAACACCCGTACTTCCCTCTTCATTGTTATATTTACATAACAATTTATAATTTATTATTTATTTATACGATCCTTTGATAAAAAAAAAATATATTTATATAATATATACGAGATAATACGATCCACGTTTATAATAAATATATATAATGTTTTTTATTGTTCAAAACATCGTTCGGAAACAAATAAATCAATATTTATTATAATATTGTAAAGGTAAAGTAGGCGATTAAAGGTCTTTACACAGAGAAACGCGTTTTAGAGAAAAAAAAATACGTTTGGAATAAAATCTCACGCGATTCGTTTGATTTTAAGTTTATATTCGTTACGTAGTGTTCACAACAATATAATTCATGCAAAGATTTCGTCGGTGATAAAAATATATTTTATTAAACTTAATATAATATATTGTTTTCTTCGTATATCTCTATTGTCTTTGGTTTTCGCGTACGTATTATCGAATCAATTTTATATTTTCCGGCGGGACATCATCTATATCGTTTGGTCGTTTGATCTCTTCTATCGGAGCACAATAATATTATTATTTATTAGGCGTACAAAGTATTAATTATTATATTAATCTCATCTTTGGAAACAAAACTAGATGGTTATTATTTCATATTAATATGTGCATTTAATTATTAATAAATATCAGTTTCGTTAACAGAAAAATAGTATCATTTTATTGATAAAGCGAAATATTTATGTTGCTGTCCTAACTATACAATATATTATATTAATACACTATACACTGCAGTAATAGACCGAACACAATATAATGTTATTATTTTTATATTTTTGTCGATCAATTTGAAATTTGTATGCATGATTATGTTCTATTGAAAATTAAAATATCGGTGAACGTAATATTGTTACGCATTAAATAAATAAATAAATATTGAAATGCGTATTACAAATAGTTGGTTAGTATAATGAAATCGGATAAAAAATTATATTATGCCAACTAGTTATTATACCCCCATTCAGTTATTATATAAATATCAATATAATAATATACGTTATATTTGAATAAAAATGTCAAATTATTGTACCTAGTAAATTTCTTTAATATCTTTGGAATTAAATTCAATATTTATTATACGTATAATGTGATTACACCGGTTTAGATAATAATCGGTAATAATATAGTAATAGATTTTGACGAAAGTTGATAAGACACAAAAATATTAATATTAGTTTTTGTTTGTTCTAGTGTTAATATAATCACTAAACATTTTACATTTCAAAAGAACTTAGAAACTTATTGAAACGTTTTATCGCAGACGACGGTGTAAGAAACACTCAGTTTTTAAACTATTATTACAATATCAGCGAACAAATAGTGATAATTATAAATACCGGACGAAAAAACAATACAAATTTCTAGAGACACAATTAACAGCATTTCGGAGCACTGGACCGTATATATTAATATCATCTTAGCCATCTGGAAAAATCCCATTTTCAAACCAATTGCGGCTGCAGGGTTTGTGCAGAAACCGCGAAGAATCGTACTGAAAATTCAAAAACATTTTATCGACAAAGATCGCAAAGAATTTTAACAAAAATTTTACTAGATAGTTCAGATATTCGAGACTTGCGACGCCGCAACGGCCGGCTGTTGTAAAAAAAATAATAACTCATAAAACTCGTAAAAGAAATAAAGTTAATTAAAAAAAAAAAAAAAATGGGAAATCATAATAATATATATTATGTATAGTGTATATCTACACTTTTTGTGTTAAAATTAACCTTTTTTTTTCTTTTAAATTGACCAAATTTGACTATATTATAATATTAGCCGACAATCAAAGCACGCAGTCTCGATTTATTCGCGAATTTTTATTGGCTATGGATTTTTGGCTTAAATATATTGTTTGCCATAACGGATTTGCGATTAATAATAATAATAACGGGCGACTTTAAGCGTGATGGAAGAGGGAGAAACCATTAATGATTTATCGTTGTCGGTTTCGTTTTTGCCAAAATACGACAGGTAAGTCGAACGGTTTTTGAAGCGAATCCCTACCGGTGCGGTGGTCGCCGCGTTTTTGGACCGAATCGCGGCTAGAACGACCCGATAAATCATCGCCAGTCCCGAAAACACAAGCGATGATCACGCCCCCCGATCGTCGATTTTCTCATCGTTTTTAATCAAACATATCGAACGAGCGCCACACGATTTGCATAATAATAATAATAATAATAATAATAATAATAATAATAATAATAATAATAATAATAATAATAATAATAAT
>JAIUCT010000013.1:12194949-12228391 GCA_021307375.1 Tetraneura akinire | reverse complement strand
TATTATTATTATTATTATTATTATTATTATTATTATTATCATAATCAACATCTACATCTCATCGTCGTCCCCCATCATCATCGCAACTCTTAAGAATCACACGTCAATTCAAAGTCGTATCTTATTCTTAAGTATAATATCATAATTACGAGAAACATTTAATTTTTTTTCTCATGACACGCAATTACCCTAACCACTAACAAGGTATATTATTATAATTAAAATTATTATTATTATTATTATTTCCGTACGTTTACCATTTACTTTTTCGGTATGCGATTCGACAACAATATAATAGTTTATTATAAAATAAAATATAATATTGTATTGTTATTGAAGAAATGACGTGAAAATATATATATACAATTTCGATTTGTCAAATTTCTTTCGGACGAATGATTTCATCCTGCGTACCTAACTATTATTTTCATAATATAATATTATAAGATAATAATACACTATTACACGTCACCGAAACGAGTCGTCCCTATAATAATTGTACAGAATGTAAGAAAGTTACGAATTCAAAATATTTCAAAATTGAAAATTATTTCCTTTTTCTCGAAATATTTTTTATAATTTTATTTAAAATGACATAATATTGTATACGTTTTTTCATCCCTCCTGATTTATGGTTATAGATGATAACGAGGTCGTGTTATCTTTTTGAGTTATAGCTCTATATGAGTCTATTACTATAAACGTATACATAGTTAAGTTTAAATAATTATAAACTGAAAATGTAGAGAAAACTGTTATAAAATGTTCGTTAACTATTCATCTTTATCTCATAATTTTATAGTTACTTACTTTAATTTCTTAATCTATGTAAATAGTGAAAATTCGTTAAAATTATTTCAATTTTTAATTTATTCTTATATTTTCACGTGTATAAAATTAATATTATCGTTAAATTTTACACTCCAAATTCTTACACTCCGACGCATCAAACTGTATGTAGGTACCTATGCAATATACGAGTAAATAATAATAATATTATTTCGAGGGATTTTGTTCGAATATTTTTCAATGCTCTTTTGGAAAGGCCAAATTGATAAATTATAATATGCAGGACGATAATAATTTGACGTTTCAAAGGTATTGGAAAATGAATATTGTCATCCACAACGAAATTTTTAACACAACATTTTATTCACTCTGTATATTCGAGTAATATTATAATATTATAATATTATGTATTGTGCATTAATGTGCTCGGTATATTCCATGTCATTAAATTCGACCGATAACGATGAATAGCATATTATTGTTAAAATGCTATTTATTTATATTATATTATTATTGATAATAACATCTGAATGCGAACGTAATAATAATATTACAATAATTCGCTGTACTATGTTATTCGATTAAAGTAAATAAATTTCGAATTTTCGTTCTGTTTCCATGTTGAAACTCATGAAAATAATGCAAGAGGAATTATAATTCCGTTATCCTCTTGAATGGTTGATTTTGAAAAGTATATCGAAATTCGTTCGTAAAATAATACATTGTACTAGCATAACATACAGGGTGTCCCAAATCTATTCACCAATAATTGTTTTCGGAAAATTAATCCGCGGGTTTAAATTTTTAACGTGGACTATAATATATCATTTTAAAAAAAATTCTATTCGTGTAAAAAATTAATTGTATTTTTATAATTATTATCATGTGACATTTATTAAGAGACAATATAATTATAAAGAGTGTATATTTATTATGAACATTTGACAGACAAACTTCCTACAATAATTTCCGTCAGTAAGTCCAATTTTGGACATTTAATTTAGATAATTGAAATATGAAATATTCTGCAGCTTCATTTGTACTGCGATTATTAGGTATGTATTTTAATTCATTGACATCGTGCAAAATTCATTTTATATTAATATCAATAAGACTCTTGATTAATAACACAATTATTTTATAAGTATTTATTAATTTTAGGTATAATTATTGAATAAATTCATTTTCGTGGGCCCAACAAAATTTTCATAAAAATGCATATTCTTTAAATTATAGTTATCATCAAATTTCACGTAATTTAAAATAATATAAAGTAGTTTTATTATTTACGATTTTATTCAAAAAAGTAATAAAAGTAATATTGACGTTCTTATAATATACATACGTTATTTTTAAAAATCTTTTTTTTTTTCGAACAGATATTATCACTGCGATTATCAAATTTGTATTCGATAAAACCACGTACAGAGGAAATTCAATTTAATATGAATGATGAAAAATAATTCATTAATTCGGCCAAGCTGGCAAAATATATTATATGGAATGAAATTATTTTAATAATTATTATTATTAAATCAAACACTCCTACTCATCGGCAAACCCCGTTTTTCGTTCAAATCCGATAATTATATTTTTACCTCGTGTTTGGTTATATCCAATTTATCAATTTATCCAATTTCGGTGTCAGATTAATATTTTAATCTACGAAAATAGAACGGTTCGATTTTATCCGTCGAGATTACACAACGCTATAACGACGTGCGTCTGAATGAAATAATTTAACGATACGTAATAATAATTCACTTTTTATCTCCGCGAAAAACGTAAAAACGATTTAATTAATACATTTTAATATGTATAAATAATAATATTATTATTTTTAATTCCGAAGAAAATTTCATAATAATAATAATAAAATAATTATAAACATTCACATGAGTTTATTTTACTTGTTTATTTCACCGAAATTCAACCAAATGCACAGATAATTGTTATATTCTTTTATCGTATATAAAATATGAAAAGCGTTTAATATAATATTTTTATATGGCGGTTAAAAAAATAAATACATAATCAAAACGGTAATCTTATAAATATGTCTACGTTAATTTATTCAAAACCTAAATATTCGAATAGATTTAAATATACAACAAGGAGAAAAAAAATCACTTAAGATATTTATCTGTTGCAGAGAGTACTGCTCTTAAATGTTGTTCGAATGTACAAGTGGTAAAATTTTACTTCTCGAGAAAAAATAAATAAATAAAAATCTCCGTCTATTTTAAAAATGCAAATTGTTCAAATTATGTAAAAATATGTAATACAAATGCGATTTAGGAAGCTTGAAGATAACAATAAAATTCCCTGCGGAATTCACAGCAGTAGTATAAGTACGAATTTGTTTCTGCGTTGTAGGTAAAAAAGAAATACGCGAAAAACGAAAAAACGACAAAAAAAAAAATCCATTTCGTTAATATTTAAAGGTCAAAACTAATAATTTAAATGAAAACTAATAAAGAAACTCAAATAATTTTCTTCCGGTATATAAGTAAATAACAGCATTCGTGAAAATACAATTTACTTGAAAATTCGTTCACGTGTTTTAATTAAAACAATTTTTATCGATTACATCAAACTATTCTCGTTTGTTCGCCATTACCTTAAAGACTTGAACGATAGTTAGTATTTGTGTTAAAAATAGTTCGCCATAAATTGATGGATTTTTTGTTAACGTGTTGTTGAATGACATAATATACCTACATAGAAACTAATTTATTATTGAATATATAAAAACTAAAAATTTACCGTTAGATTTTTATTTCAAATAAAATAATGTAAAAAAATACGATAACGTCGTTTCGCGTAAAAAATTAATAATGCGTTTTGGAAAATACGAAAACTTTTACTAAGACGATCACTTCGTGTCTTTCGTAAATTACATCTAAACGAATATTAACGACTTCGAATAACAGAAAAAAAAATGCAAATCGGAATTCATATTTTATTGCCCACGCTATAATATTATAAGAACCCCATATGGAAATTTTCCTAGTGTTTAAAGTATTTTAAATATTATTATTTCATTATTAATAGTGTGATTTTATAACATGTCGAATACGAATAATTATAATATTGTTTGGACTGCTATAAAAATTTAAAAATTTAAAAAGAAATAATATTATCTTGTAATTTCAATAAATAAATAAATTAATATCGTAAACTATCGAAATCGAATTCGTCGAAACATCGGTTTTCGTGAAAATGTCATTTTTTCGCCATTTTTTGGTCGTTTTTTCTATCGTATAGGGTGAATTTTGAGAAATTCGGAAAATGACCTTTATAAAGTACCAACTACATCCACTTTTTAACCAGAAAGATATGCTATTTAAGAAAATCGGAGTATTATTTGAGGTAGTAAAAGTGTCTTCGGAGGTAAAAAAAAAAAAAAAGAAAAAGAAAAAAAAACACACACATCATTGTAAAACCAATACATTCTTCGATTCGCTCAGAATCTAAAATTTAAAAAGAAATAATATTATCTCGTAATTTCGAAAAAAAATAAATGGATATTATAATAATTTCTCGAATTTGTGAAATTATTGTTTGTTTATTATTTGTGAATTTTGAAAGAAAATCTAAACATAATATTTTTCAATCGAATTTATATATTATTATACAATTTCACATACAACACGCGAATTATTATTATATTATTATTGTTTTCGGCGCGTCATCGAATCGAACCTTTTCGCGTTTTTCGCCGCCCTTTTTGAATCCGACGTTAATACATCACAAATATTTTAATTAGTCACAGTGATGTTATTAATTATTATTATTATAAATTCCGTCCCAGGGCTGCTCTTTGTTCAGGTTTTTAAATCGTTGTTTTGAAATAATATATCGTTCGTACGCCGCCGACGCGATTTACCCGAGAAATTATTTCGTCATATTACGCGACCCGCTCGTTTGTCATCGAAACGTACGCGACCAGTATTTATTTTGTCTCCCCGTTAAATTTTAATGTCCTTTAAAATATTATTTTAAGTCCGTTTGTAATACTATATTATAATTATTATATGTACATAGAGATTCGTATAAAAGGGTTACGGAATGTGAGAAAATAAATTGAAATTCCATTTTGACCTCAAAAAATATAAAAAATTAAAAAAACTAAAATTACCATCCGAATAATAATTAGCGATAAACAAAAATAATAATATTATTACCGCCGATAATATTCGTCAACGAGCTTGACATTATTATTACTACTCTGCGTCATATTTATATAATATTTTTATAATAGTATTCGGATGGCAAAAACAACCTTCAGTAACAGACACAAAAACAATAATCGTGAAAATAGCTATACCGAAATGAATAAATCGAAAAAAAAATATAGCGCCATTTTCGAAGACATATTATTATTATTATTATTATTATTATTATTATTATTATTATTATTATTATTATCGTGCGTGCGTGCGTTTTGTCGTACCCTCGATGACGAGTGAAGGAGAGAAAAAATGACGGGCAAGAAACAAAGAAATAAAATAATACTTTTTGCTGTTCTACGGTCCGATTCTGTTTCAAACAACTTCCGAAGTGTTTAAATTTCATATTAATATACCATACATTATTATAATGTTATACGGTGTGAAAACAAAAGGCGTCTCATTATTTTCGCGGACGAGGGTGACTTGACTGCGAAATTCTCTCGTGCCGCTCCGGGAAGAAATTAAAAATTAAATAAAGAACTGAAAAGTTTCACGCCAAAAGTCGCTGTGAAACTTCCGGTGCAGTTGGTTTTACTTTTTATCTTTCACCACTAAATTTATAATTACGCAGGACCTTTTGAAATTTTACCACGGTAGCAAAATCTTTAATATCCCACGACCTCTGTCCGTTTATCGAAAAATATACCTAACACTACCTAAGTAAATTTATGATAACATAATATATTAATATTGATATTATTATAATAACTATTGATATTACAGAATAAATTTTACAAATAAAAAGTAATGCGTATAAAATATATTAAAGAATCTGATAATTTTTTCAAAATTATTATGCAATAATCGTTGGTTTCATGTATAAAAATTACGAGTAAATTATATACGTATAAGCGTAAAATTTCGTATGTATATTATAGGCATATATATTTTATTTGTAAGAGTAAATCATAAATAATATTTTTTAATGCGTAAAGTTTTTCGGATTTTTAATCATTTTTCTTTTACACACACCTACCGTAAATACCGTATTGCAATACACGTTTTTAATTATTTTTTTCCGTATAATAATATTTTGTTATATCTATAGTAAACAAAAAAAAAAAAAAAAACAACGTGATGTTTAAAAAAATAATAATTATAATATAATTAGAATAATAATTTATGTATTTTTTTATTTTAAATTGGATTCACTTATTAGTTATAATTAGGAATGATTAAAAAAAAAAAAGGTACTCCTATTTAACTTATAATAATCTACTCCGATATTCTACGTACATCCCGCGAACTTACGAGGACTTTTGAGAATTTAACGAAAACTTATACTAAATTAAATACCTATATTATATATTAAAGTTATTTCGAATTTATCCTTGCATTCCGGATTCCAAAAACAAATTAAACGGGTAGTATTAAAAAAAAAAAGCAATTTTACGAAGTTAATTTGACAAATTCCTAAATTGCGTTGTACTTTCAACGCTCAGTAATTATTTTATTCCTCCCCCACTCGTTAATACGCGTAATGTAGTTATAGTTGTTAGTTTGTTAGGTACATAAAAACAGTCACACATAAACATAGTACGAATAATATTATAATTAAAATTGTTAAAAATTGTTAAAAATTATTAAAATCCGATTATGTCACATTTTTCTTCTTCATTATAATCTATTCTGCACTATTCTCTCTATATCTTTTCTTTAATAAAAAATTATGATAATCTGATCCAAAATTGTATTATTTTATTTTATAGTCGTATTTGTTAATAATTATTTAAATCGTCCGGTTCGTGTTGAATAATATTATGTTAACAGAAAAATCTGCTTCTTGAAACACAAAAAAACTAGATTAATATTCTATCATATAAATAATAATATTATTATACCTCGATTATGGTTTTAGCACTAATTCGCGTTTCGAAGAAACGTAATAATAATTTTTGAAAATATTTATTATATTATATTTATTTTTCCGGATACTTCGGCAAGTGTATTTGTATTTCTTCGAACAATGAGAAATCGTAATAAATACGGGGAAAAAAAATGTAATATATTTTATCCTTAAGTATTCTCAAAGAACGACTACGTTTATAATTTTTTCCGACTTTAGTACGAGTACGATGTCTTCGAACACTAAAACTCTACAACGTAAATCGTTAAAATTTGATTTCGCGATGGATATTTTACATTTTCACTAAAATATAGTCGCATAATACTCGTATATATTATGTATTATTATCAGTTCTCTGAACTCGTTCAAAATGTTTTTGATAACAACTCATGTATATAATATTTACGGATAGAAAAATTTGTAGATTATTGCTATAATAAATAATTATCTTACAGATTCTTTTTTTTTACTATTAATACGCGTTATTAATATTAATTATGTTATACAAAATATATCGAAAGAAAAAAGAAAGAGAAATAGAAATCGAAGAAAATATTTATTTAGTCTTATATGACAATTCCAAATTTATCCTACTATTAATTTTCAATAATATTTACTTGTAATACTAAATGATATTTTATCGCAAAAAATATTTTAAAAATAATTTATAGTGCCTTTAATATTTAAATTATACATTAATATAATATTAGTACCTATTTAATTTTTTTTAAAAAAATAAAATAAAGATAAGTACCTACTTTTCAATATTTCTAAATATTTCAATATTACTTCATTGTACATTATATAATATACGTATATAATTTCGAATTTAACATTAACAAACAAAATTTTCAATATTTATTATATTATATAGATAAAAATAGAAATAATTATTTAAACACTTTTTATGTCAAACGAAGGAAACATAAAAAAAAAAAAAAATATTATGTACCATAGCATACCTTGTTTTATTAACCACTTATTCGTGAACTAGAATTATAATTTTATCGTATAGGTACGAATAATAAATTATACAATTATACCTAATATCTATTCTATTCATCTAATTATTTGCAAACGATTTAGCTAAACGCATGTGCGTTAACGTGGTCGTGACGAAATAATCATAATATAGAAGGGACGGGAATTAAATTCCAAATATTATTTTGAATATAAATCATGAATAGGTACGTGTTGACGTCTAAGTGAAAGCTTGCGGCCGATAAGCTCCACTAATTTAAAAGATTAATTTTACTAATTGGAATGAATATAATAATAATTATTATAATACGTGTCCAGATTGTTGTATTTATATATTAATATGAACATTAAGAATCAATTGTTGGATTACCTACAATATAATACGAGTATTCAATATAAAAATAGATATTTGTACAATAAAATACTTAATTTTAGAAAAATGTCTAATTTTAATCTTATATTTTTTTTTAAAATTTTAAAGTAATAAAAGAAAAACATATTTAATCGATTTTTGTGGTTATCGAACGATATATTATGAATACACACGCAATGTACATAATATAATAATATGATATTGATATAATATTTTTATAGTAAAAATATGAAATTTAAAGATTATAATACCTTTAACACTAACAATAAATAGACGATAAATATTGGTCCTCTTTAAATATATAAAATTATACTTATTGCAAAGTCCTCGCCGCTAAATCATTATAATATGCGTTCGACAAGAATATACGGATGAACAATCTATTCCATAAAATCCCTCTTTTTTTAAACAAATCTGAAATCAGTCATTACTTATAGAAAATATTTCGGTGTGTACGTTGTAATATTGAAAACAAAACTATTATTTTTACAGTCATCGATATTCTAAATTATTATTACTAAGAGAAATATACGTAAAACGTTCGTATGAATATTTTATATAAAAATAATATCTTTATCATAAATAATAATTTGTTATAATAATTGAATTAATATAAAAATTTCGGGATTTCAGACCCCCAAAGGCCTAAAACTTTCTTTCGGTTACGACCTCGAAACCGATCATAATATATACGGTACACAATAATAATATTAATAACATGCGAAAAACAGGAGAAATTAAATTATTCATCGACTAATTTTTTTTAGGGGAAACGCGCTTTTAGAAGAGAATTTAAACCTCGGATTATGATGTAAACGTACGACGTAATGAATATGCAAATCCACGAACTTACAACAGACGGATCTGATATATATAATATAATAATATATTATATATATCATTATAATTATTATTATGTCTCTCATCCCGTCGTGACCTATTAATACATTATAAATATCAGCACTTTGTTTCGGTAATTGCCAATTCTCGTATCCGATTCTAATTTATTTATAATATCGTGTAACTGAAATAATAATTAATAATAATAATAATTTATACGTAATTATTCACTCGTTTACGCGTTTAATTATTTCAATCGTTCATCTGCTGTGTGCTCGGATGAAATAGATGACGATCGTCGACTCAAAAGTTAATACATATTATACCGCGTTTCCGGTTACCAGAGATACATAATATTGTTGTAATTATTATTATTATTATTATTATTATTATTGTAAAACGAACTATAGTTAGATCACGTCTAACATTATTATAATAGATCAAACGCTCTCAACTTATAGCGAGGTGTGTTTTCAGCATAACCATTGTGTGTTTTTTTTCTCAATAACTATTACGAACTAATTCGCAATAACATATTATAACATATAATTTTTTAAATATTTTTACAATTATAATGATCTTTGATAAGTCATAACATTCATATAATTATAAAATAAAAGCTTAAAATTAAAATTAAAAATATAAAATGAATGCTTTCGTGTGACTTACTAATAACGTAGAGATAACCGGTATAAGGGGGTTTTAATTTCTCTAAACGTTGTTAAAATTGACAAGACATAATAACAATACTGTCCAGATTTATGACAAAATAAAAAAGATGTATAAATAATTAATTTTTAATTAAAAGCTGAATTGTGTATTAGCAAGAGTTTAACGAACAATATGTTTCGTGAGTACACAGTTTTCGATTAACAATTAGGAATTATTCTGTAAATTAAATTCCTATTATTATAATATATCAATTTAATTGATAATCTGTGAACAATGGCTGTAATTGAAATAACAATGGAAACGTCACAGTTTACATTATATTAATATAATAACATTGAATTTATTCCGTTTAAATTAAAAATAATAATAATTAAGCTGGTGAATAGGTCTTATAAAAAAAAAATAAACCATTCGACTATTAAAATATTACGAAAAATAAAAACTACGAATTTAAATCGATGAGAAAACAAAAATTTTAATAAACTAAGGATAGTTTAAAATGTGACTAATTTATACGGACAAATTTACCGTAAAAATAATCAACGTATATTATTACGTCTTAAAAATTTCGGTCGACCGACATAACATATAATATTCGTCTAGTTTTAGTTTTTTTGTAACTGCAAATTTATGGTGTATTTTTCTTTTCTTTTCTTTTTTTTTATTTAATTTACCGCAGAGTCTCTGAAGATTTCGCATTTAATTTTAAATTGACGAATATTGTCATTACGATTTCATTTGGTCGGGACAAACAATTTTCCGCGATCTATTATATTATTCGCGGATGCGGCAGGGCGAATCGTTGCTTCCTTTTAGACACATTAACGAAATGAAGTTCAAACACGAAACATCTAAAGAAATACGTAATAATAATTACGTTTCAAAGAAGATCTTAGGGGTTTGAATGGTGACGCCGTTGCGTCCTTTGTCATCAAATACCATTCTTATATTTATATTACGCTATCTCTTCTTATATTATATTGTGTTATTCGCGTTTTCATTTTTACTTCCTCGTCCTGCACCAGTCCAGACGTTTCGTTTAATTTTTTTTTATTTCTTCATTTCTCTCCCCCGTTTTCCTTTACTTTTTCTTCTTATTCTATTGCGAGACATATATAACATTATACCGTCTATATTCGTCGCAGATTTAACCGTTTATTTATGTTTTTTTTTTTTCACGTTCACTTTGATATAGAATTATAAATATAATCGTTATATTATAGTTATCATCATAAAATTTTTTTTTACAAAAAACAACGGACAAAACGCTTTTAAAAAGCACTTTATACACGCGACCATTACTGTTAACTGTTCTTAGAAATATTATAATAACTATTTCATTACAATATAAAAATATTATATTTTATCGGGCAAATATTTCTCTATTATTCGCTCTACGCGTATTTATCAATCATTTTACGATATTATTATAATTATTTTGAAAAATGACAATATCAATTTATGAAAACAAATTCGTCGAATAACGAATAATTATATTTTTGTGTCGTTCCCAATTATTCAAATAATACAATTTTTCGTAGTATTATTTTATTTTTATAAACCGTCGAAACGGTCGTTCTATTTAACAAAATTTCACAACGATAATCCTAAAAATTTCAATTTGGTTAAAATAAATATATACTTAACCGTGCAAAACAGATATTTTTATCTATATTTATTCGTTGTTACACATAGGTATTATATACTATATTTTAATTCTTAATTCGTCGAAATAAACGCATTATGACATAATATAACATACCTAATTATTATAAAGTATCACTTTTAATACAATTATAAGCTTAAGTACTGAATTCTTATTTAAACAACGAATATAAAAATGTACTCCGTGTAAGAATGATATTGCCATCATCAAATTACCGAGTAATCGAAAAGACACTCGGAAAAGTGAAATTAGTTTTCGAGTAATTATTTATTCACAGCTTTTTTTTTATGTGTACAATCATATTATGTATATAAATAAAATAATAAATTACAAAAACGTCAGTTTATTAATAAGCATATAATTAAAACACAAAGTAAACAATTTCACGACGTGCACGACGATAAGTTTATTTTTAAATCTCTCCTTTATTTTTCAAAATATAATATATCTACCTAATAAATCTAAGTGGATTTTTTCGTTTGTCATTTATTAAATCCTCTGCGAATTTAACATAATTTTCTACATTTTGTATTAATTTGTACCTGTTATTTATACTTGTTCTTATCAGTTTATCACCATTAAAAAAAAAACACATTCAAATCGAATAATTTCGATTTGTCATTTTTTATGTATTTTTATACAAAAACAGTAATCTTTCGATTAGGTATATTATTTTTTAAATACTTGTACCTAACATGTACGATTTTGACTTTATGTAACATAATATTATTATTATATGTCATAAAAAACAAAGTATATATTATTTTAAAACATACGTATCAAATGAATGACAGTTTTCATAAAAACTCATTTTAATAGAAAAATAAAATAAATTATTTTATTGATATTATTATAATTATTATTATTATTATTATTTTTAATATATCGTGAAATTGGATTGGTTATATAAATTATAATTAATATTATAATATTTTAATTTTATTTACAAAATTTATAATTTAATTTTATAATAATATAGGAAAATTATAATGGTTAATATACACGTGATATATTTCAATATATTATTTTACAATAACTTATAATTTAAAAAATACACGGTAACATTTGAAGTTTCTATAGTTATGTGATTAAATTATAAAAAATTTTTACTTACGTTTAAAATCTCTGTAATTACGGGGTTATTAATATGATCAAATTCCTTGAATGTTCAATCAAGTTAAATTAAATTTAAAGTTCGAATTTTGATCTCATAATTTTATAATGAATATTTGGAAGGAAAAATATTATACTTCTTTATAAATATATTTGTACTTAAAAAGTTTTATGATTGCAATACATTTTATTACACATATATTTGATTATAATATAGACTTTAGTATACTCGTAAAGTATTTATGAAAAACTTATTTTACCAAGTTTATAATAAATCGATGGTATTAATCAAAAATTCAATGTTGTGCAAACATGTCATAACGAATAAACATAAATTATTGGTATAGTTTTATTTATTACTTAAAAATTATATTCCTATTTTGAGTTTTCGATATTGATACATGTGCCATACGATCCTTATTAAAATTCACAAGAATTATTATAAATTGTATGCTTCTTCGTATTATTTAAAAAATATAATATCAAGATTTGTTGAAGACTCACAGTCACACGTTTAACAAATTGAACAATTATTTATCTAATTGCTCACGCAAGAATAAAACGAGCAGACTTATAAAATCGTATATTTAATATTACGTATATTGTTCGTAATAATTCACGAATAAAATACAAATTAAATATATTTATCGAAATGTTTTATACGAATTTAATAATAATGTGTAATAAACATTTAATATGATTTCATATGAAACAACTAGGTATTAAAAACTAAGTAAATATGACAATGCTTTTAAAAATGTATAGAAACTATACGAATAACGTAAATGACGTTTTTATATTAAACTGTGGAAAAATATTAAAAAACTTACGTACTATATTATAATCGTAGTTACATAAAATAATATTATATCATAAGTACCTATATAACATCTATATGAACGTTTATTAGATTAGAATATACTTTATACCAAAAACATAAAGGTGAAATTTGATTTTCTTCTTATTTCGCACAGAATACGAGTAAAATAATAATAACAAATAATAATCATACATAGAATGTTTTTAAACATATTAAAAAATGCACTTTTAACAATTATCATCACAGCATACCGAAGTATTATGATGACAATATTGATAATTCATGCGGATAACAACATAATATGTATTATCATATTATTATTACGTATATTATCCGCGAAATATATAAACATAATTTTGTATAATATTATTATTATCCGAGCGATAAATAAAGGGAAATTTTAATTAAAATAACGAAAGTTACAGCATATATTTATATATTCCGAGAGAACATAATTTATTGTCGGGGAAAAAAATCAATTATTATCGTTTATTCGATATACCGACTAATATATATTATAAATTTATAATACTCATACGCTGGAATGTATTATTGTTTCCGAGTTATCGATGATTATTATTTATATTATAATATAAATAAATCGACAGGTATGAGAAAAACGAGCAGATAAAAAAATGATTTTACTTTTGACAACAATTATCAATTATTCATAAACAAAACGATGTTATTCATATTTTGTACCTAAGTGCGTATTTTAAATACTATATGATATAGATATTATATTTTTGATTCGGCGTAAACCGATTGTTTCACTGTCAAATTCGTAGTAACTGTTCAATAAAAATTGTTAATCCTATAATAATTGGCAATTAAATCCGTCCACACTTGACGGCCAGTTAGTAATTTGTGTTCGTTTTATCGTTAAAAAATGATAATCAAGTATAATAATTATTCTTTTTTTTTTAACAAAAAAATATATTAAACTACGATTTTACAATAATTAATATTTAGATATTATTTGAGCAATAGGTCGTCATAAATTTTAACAAAGTGTGAATGTTACTAGTTTCATATTTTTATACAAAGTGTCCCACATAGCTATTACTATAATATTGTTTGTATTAATCAATAACTTTCGACTTAACACGTCATATATTATTTAAATGCAAATTTCGAATTATATTTATAATGTAGGTATAAAAAATTCACTTTTTTAATTATTATAATTTTTGTTTTGAGTATAAGTATACCTAAAATAAAAAAATTTCATATTCATTAAAATTTTAAGATATTTCAACTATTAATAGTTGAATTATTAATTTATATATTATTATATTTACTTAAATAGTAATTTTAAAAAGTTAAATTAAATAAATATTTGTTTTACTAAATAATTTTGCAATGTAAACTATACAATTTCAATTTTAACCACAATATTATGATAAATTATTATATTTTATTCCTTGATTTTTAATTAAATTAATCGAAAATGGTAATCATGCGACTTAACGTTAACCAATGAGTTTAGACTAGATATATATCATAAATTGGTTATCTCAAAACTATAATTTATATGAAAATGATCATTTTATTTAATTATTATTTCAAGTACTAAAAATAAAAATTAATTATAATAATTAAAATTGTGAATAAATCGTACATAAACAAAATTAGAAGATTAAATATGTATTAGGTCAAATTGATAAATACAAACTCGGTTGAAACACTTAAGATTACAAAATTGAATATTTTTTTTCTTGTTTTCCATTAAAAAATTATTCATTTGATTAAGTTGTGTGTTTAACATGATATTATATTTAATTGATGCGTAAAATTTTCTCGAAAAAGTCTTCTTTTTGTATTTTAGTCTTTATTTTGATCATAATGTATAGAATATATTATCAATATATTAACTTTGTTGTCGATAAAAATAACATCGATTCACTTTTACTATGGCTTGCGGATATTAAAACAAAAATGTAGCATACTGAACGATAAACAATATTATTCTTGACTAATAAGTAATAATAATCTGTTGGGGTTGAATTTAATGTATATATTTTTAATATTTTGCGTTAATCCGATGACGTTAGGTTATTATTATTATTCTTATAGTTTTGTCTAATATTTAAGGTCTGAATGAATATTTAACCACAAGATGATGTCCATACATATTTTATTCGAAATAGTCCTCGAAAACCAAGGAAAGTGTGAATCTTTTGCGATAATACAAGGTTATGTATTCTTCGTTCGAATATTGGATAAAATATGTTTTCACCCATTCTATAATGTCGATCTCGTTAAATGAGTAATTCGAGATTTATAAATATTTATTAATATTTTCATCGTATATTTTTAGATTGCAAATAACATAATAATCGCCATAAGTATTCGTGGTATTGACAGACATTGGCAATTTAATAATTCGACCATATTGCTTATTATCTGCCAAAACGTTCTGGTCGATTTCAGATATTCTTATTACGACTACTTTTTTTTTATTTATTTATATGCCGTTATATTTTTGACTTCGAAAACAGTTTTCCCTTTTTTTAATGAAAAAATATTTCATTTTAAATTCATTTGGTACGTATTTATTGGGTATATATATATATATATATTAGGTTCATTAATTATAATATTGTATCTTGAAAAATAACAATATCGTTTACAAATCTTAATAATTTCTTTATTTTAAGTATACAATAATAATTTTTAAGGTTACAGAATAATAATACAGTACCCATATAGAATGATAACTATTTTTCATATTGAACATTCAGTCCGACGAATATTGTTATAACGAAAGATTATCAGATAAATTCCCGCTTTTTTTTTAAGTCTTATCATATTTTTTCATCATACTGATCATGTATAAAAAATATAATAAACGTGTACCTATATAACAATATCATACACAGATATTATAGACAAACTATAGATAGTTGATTACCGTTTACATTTTGTTAATGAAAACGTCTCGCTGGCAAAAATGCTAACGTGGCAATGTTTACATTAAAATAAAAATTTGATAACGAACTTAAACGTGTTTATGATCTAAGGTGTAAATAATATGATATAAACAAACAATTCAATTTTTTTGTAAACATTGCCACGTTAGCAAATGGCGACAGTTTCAGATTTTTGTCCGCTATCTAGTTATTGTCTATAATATATCTGTGATGTTATACAGAAAATGGTGAGATATCTATTAGATAAAATTGATAAAACTAAGATAATTTTCCATTGGAAAAAAAAATTGCTACCAGAAACTAGGAAAACCGAATTTGTTTCGACAACTGGTTACGTTTAAATTTACTATAGCCTATTTATTATTTAATTTCAGTAATTATAAATACAATGAAACGTAAGAAATGTAATCGAACGAGGTGAAGTTTCAATTTAATAAAATTCGTTTTTGACTTGCTATCAAAATTCTTTGTACCAAACAACAACAACAAAAAAAAGCAATGTTTACGACATTTTATTTATTATAAGAACATCTGAAAAATAACACGACACACGTGTTTATAATATTATTTATTAAAAATAATTATTATTTTGTTCCTTATTGTTGTAATATTATAATATGGCAAAACCCTCTCGGTAAAATCATTTTTACGTTTAATTGTTTTCGTTGTATTAGGTATCAAAAACAATGACGTACTGTTGTTACACATTCTTCGAGTTGATTTTAATATGTTTCTAAAGACGCAATAACCGTTTTTGTTTGTGTGCGATTTAACGGTCTTTTTATAATAAAATACCGTGGAAAATATCATAAATTGGAATTTTAACAATGTTATAAAATATAAATATTTCAATAATCCGCAATTAACGATTTTTAATAATTATAATATTATGTTTGGCTTTTATAAACTATACGATTCAGTGTAGGCACACGTGCAGATTTCGTCGGGTAAAACGCGAAAAATTAATAGAACCATACATCACGAGATTGTTTTATTACTGTAAACCACAAGCGTCAACTGAACACACTATACCCTCTATTTCTACCCAGTTATAATTTTACGCTTTGAAATAATAATTATAATTATTGTCGTTTACGTCGAAACATAATAATAATAATAATAATAATTATATAAATAATTGTACTATTTTAATAATATGTAAAAGACGGCGATGAAAACCTGTCGACGTTGTATGTGGAAAATATTAGCAACGTGAATCAAGATTATTAAATTACATAATTAAATAATAATTCGTTTTGCGTACTCGAGGTTACGAGATTCTGATCAAATTACAAATTCTAAAGACGACACGGAGAGGTGAATTTAAATGAAAGTAATTTTCTCATCGCTCGGACAAGGCGCACAATGTATGCTTTACATAAATATATTATGCTACTCGACCTTGGCAAGATGAGTGACGATACGGAACCGACGCATTTATTATATTATTTATATTGTGCGGTGAAGTGACATTTCAAGACAGACGACGTATTTCGGTTTAACCGAGAAGAACAAAACTTTTTTCGTTTGGCTTATTTTTTTTCATTTACGAGAAATACCGAATTACGTATTATACCACTTTATATTCACTATGAACTCGAAAATGTTCCTCGTCGTTTTTGTACTAATGGCCGCTGCCGTCGAATGCTTCGCCAGACCGGACAACGAAGACGCGCACGACGATCACTCGTACAGCCACGAGGATCTCGAAAAATATCTCACGGCGCTAGAAAAAATAGACCTCGATCAAATAATGAACAACACCAGATTGTTTACGAACTACATAAAATGTTTAATGAACGAAGGACCCTGCACGCCGCAAACTAAAGACATTAAGAGTAAGTGCTCGCATAATATGCCTTAAGATTATTACGAATCATTTCCGAACCGTTTAAAAATTAAAATATATTCGTAATAATAATAATAATAATAATAATAATAATAATTATAATAATAATGTTATGATTTGATAATTCTATCGAAATTCGAAAGAATATCGAGATGAAAACCTGTGTAAAACCTAAGAAGTGTATAAACTGACGCAGTTTAATATTATGTCGATAAAAACGTTTTACGACATGACGGATCGTATTTCTGTATCCGGGTTATCGCTACATCGATTTAGTAAATTCTACGTCCGACGTATATATTATTGCATACAGTCGGTAATAAAGAAACTCGAACGACATGAATATTGTAATGTTGTATAAACTAAAGACTATATAGACTATACGCACTTGGCCAACTGTAATTTTCAATCTAAAAGAACTTTCGTTCAAACTCGGCGGGTAAACGCGAGTAAAGACATTTCGTTTGTTATTGGCTAACGACGCGAACGGGATCCCTACTTTTACTGGTACGCAATTCCCTACTGATCTTTACGCTAGACGTAATATACTACAAAACGCATATTATTGTATATTGTTTTGTATGGCGAGAAAAACAAAAACTAGTGCAATACGGATATTTCAAATTCGGCTCGATCAAGGATCTGTGCTTCTTACAGATCCAACACAATTAATATTATTATTTTAAATATATATTTATACCCAAATGATCGAGAATGTTCTAAACAGTAAAGTCAAATTTTATTTTTCATGTCCAATATCAGTTTCCATATTTTTCCAAATAACATCAACAGTCATATTATTATTATTAGGGACATTATGAAGGTTAAAACGATAAGGTATGTCGATAAATAAATACAAAAAAAAAAAAAAAAAAAAAGAAGTTTTTTCTCATTATCATAATAATGTTATCGTCGAATTGGTATAATAATTATGCTCTTAAACGGTTATCAAAGTTAGAATATACTGTGTAATTACGTCAGTGACAGTGAAAAGGTTAATAATAATTTAACGTTTTTAACGAAACGAATAATAATCACGTTACACGCAATTTGTCGTATATTTTTTATGATTAAGTGTCACGGTAAAAGTAATCAAAAATATTATTTAATAATATAATGTACAGAACAACGCTATTTTCAGGAAAGTGAATGTGACGGGATGTTATTTATAACTTATATAAGTATAATATGCAAAGCTTGTTTAACTGTGACGTTAAAACTACACACGTATAATTCACGAAAATTGTTACCTATCATAATATTATTATTTTTACAGTCATAAATTTCCACGAATTATCGCGATATGGTTTGTTAAAACACAATCATTTATTCGCGATACAAATTTATAAAAATATAAAACACTTTATACGTCGATTCGTAATTAACATTGTAATATGACTTCACGCGTATCTTATTAAAACAGTAGCAAAAAATAATGTTCCACTGTTATAAAAATGCTCATTCTCGTATAGTTCAAAAACTCAATTTAAGTAAACTTCATAAAAATTTTGTTTTATTTTATAAAATACGAGTATATTATTTGAAAATTTTGTATTCGATATTATAATATCACCTTTAAATTCGTTCTTTTTTTTGTTTTTTTTTTGTTTTTCATTCAAAATTAATTCTACGATTATGCGTTAAATGAGTAATAATAAATTAATAACGTATAAGCCTCGAAATAATTCTGAGGGCAGTAACTGTCATATCGTTATCCTCCCAAATACATTTCATTTTCGGCTCAATCGAATTACATTTTAATATAACCTAATTGTTTTCTAAATTATTATTTGTTATAGAAAAATTACCTTTGATAATGAAAGACGGATGTTCATCGTGTACGAAAGAACAAAAATTAATCGTGAAAAACGCTATGGACAAAATAAAGGAAAACAAACCCAATGAATTCGAGAAACTATCGAAATATTTCGACCCGGAAGGCAGTCTCAAGAAAAAATTCTTAGAGAATTTGAATAAATCGGAATAACACTTTTATCACTATCACGTCATAACGAATTGTATTCGATATTCAAAATTAAAACACAATTTTTTTTATATTGTATTCACTATTTGCACTTTAATTTATATTCTTCCAAATATAATAATAATATTATGTACATTGCATTTTAAAACTAAGTAATAAAATTTTTATTTATCTTCTTATTATTCTATACTTAATATTTTGTTGTGCGTATAATAATATTAATAAAAAAAAAAAATCTCATCGAATATTCGATAAAAAAATAATCTGACAATTATAATCTATAAATATAATGAACGATCCATCATCATAAACATATAGGTAATGAAAAATGAATTATTATACTGTTAAAAAAAATGACAATCACGTGGTTAAAATATGATAAAAACATATTTTGAATAAAGTAATGTGTACATTCGTTTTCGGTTAACTTTTCTACGAAACAATAATATTTTGTTTAAAAATTATGCAGGTAAGTTTACGACCGATATGCAAAAATTAATTTATCAATAATTGTTACAAATTTTTTATCGTGTTAAAAGTGTTAAATCCTTTCTTCGTTTATATTATCGTGAAACGTAAAACGTTTTTATTTCGAACATTATAATCCTCGTTTTCCTATAAAATAATAATAACTATTCAAATATTATTTTTTTTTATAAAAACGTCGACGTGTACGCTATTATCGTAAACGAAAAGTATTCACATGCTGACCGTAATAATTATTAAAATTATCCTTCAGGAGTGTAGCGAAGAGATAAAAATATGGAAGGACCTATATACTACATATTATTATTGTTAAAAGGGATGAGTAGTAAAAAACATA
This sequence comes from Tetraneura akinire, assembly GCA_021307375.1. Classification (NCBI taxonomy): domain Eukaryota; kingdom Metazoa; phylum Arthropoda; class Insecta; order Hemiptera; family Aphididae; genus Tetraneura; species Tetraneura akinire. Next base: position 12,207,467 of record JAIUCT010000013.1, on the reverse strand, counting down.
AAAAATAATAATCCGAAAAAATATTAGTTTGTATATTTATATATTATATTATAATCTTTATGTATATACGTATTTGTGGCTGGGTGCAGGAAAGGTCAACGTCTCATTTTGATGATTGTTGGACCAAAGTAATTGTATTTCATAAATATGTTCTGTGTTAAAACGGTCCATTGGTCTCGGATTATGTGTTGTAAATGATAAATCTAAAAAAACATCCTATACAATATGTTATAAAATATTATTAAAATTGAACAATTTTTTTTGGTATCTCAACATATTAGTCATTTGTACGCCAAAGGCATAGAATATTATATTCGTAATATATTATTATCATCATTATTATCATTATTATTATTATGATAATTATATTATTTTTTGTTACGTCATAATATAGGATATTAAAATATTATTTTTTTCAATTTCCGTATATAATTGTTAAAGATAAACCGTTTTAAATTATATTTAAAAAATGAGAAAATATATTCTTAAAACATAAACACACAAAGGAGTTGTACTTTGAAAAAGACCAAGAATTTTTGACATAAAAAAATAATTATAATAATAATAATCTAAATTAAACTTTTCCGCCAACGATTACGTTTCAATATTAAATTAAAATAAATGAGATCTTTGAGATGAAAATAATATTATGTCTGACGGGTTTATCGTATTGAAAAAATGAAAAAAAAAAAATTACTCGATTTCCAACTACTTCCATAACAATATAATGCACGTAAATATAATACCATTGATTATAGAATAGACTATTTTTTAATCAATGATATTTCTTTTCGAATAATTTAATCGACAACCATCAAAGTTTAATTACAAATAAATAATTATATTATAAATTTCAGTTACACGTGTGTTGTTATTGTTAAAATTAATTGGCTTTTATTTAATATTTTAAAACCGCAACTCGTTTTGACACGACCCTCGTAAGTAGGACATAACACCACGTATAAAGGCAGTATTTTGTCGTATTTTAATTAAATAAATTTAGAGTTTTACTCAATTTTCGACATTATTCGAAAAAATTCTGATGAAATATTTCGAATCTCTCTAAAAAAAAGTGGTCTATATTAGAATATAAAATAACAAAAAAAAAAAAAAAAGAAATATATATAGATATATTACTTTATAAAAAATTGTATTATTATTATTATTATTAATATTATATTATTATATTATTTGTATATCGAAATTATGTAAGTGACTAAGGATAAACACAAACGAAAAGGACCACATAATGTGAAAACCATTCCAAGAACTGTCCTGGTTGTCCTAACAATGAATAAATTATTATGAACAATCAAATTCAATTAACAATTACGTATTTTAAAATTTCTATTTTCCAATAATGCTCTAACAAAACATTTTTTATCGTATACTTTGATTACATATTATTATTTATTTATATTATATTTTTACTATAAAATTATAATACAAGTAAATTATTATAATGTTATTACTTTTGTAGTTTCCATATTTGATTATTATTCAAAATGGATCATTAAATTAATATGACAATAATTATTGTAACTTATACGACGAATACTATATACTAAATTTTATTTACTTTAAATAAAAATGAAATTATTGTACTATTTTTTTAATCATCTAAGTTACTATTTATCATTTAAATAATTAGATCCTAATCAATAAGATTGGATCTAATGTAATGCTAATATTAATAATATTGAACTTGGATATAATTTTGATTATTTGAATTTATTTTTAAAACAATATAATATTTCATAATAAATTCGTTTGAGCATTATTTATATAATAGTAAATGCTGTAAGATTGAAATATTAAAAATAATTTCTTCATAATTATTATCTATTACATTACGTACGTAAAAAAAATTTTTGGGGTTGTTTTTGAAAATAAATCATTGAAAATTAGAATTAATTTTTTTAATAAACCAAAGAAATTTTATTATGAAAATAAGCTATACTTACAATACTATCCTGTGTCTGTGTAAGTTTTATTTATAAATTATGTTAAAAGTGTTTTTGTTTTTAATTAAATTAGAACTAAAATTTGTTAGAATTAATTTTTTCTTTTTATTTAGTCAGTGTTTCATATACAATGTAATATATTATATTACCTGTATTTTAAAGTATGATATAAAATTTAATAATTAAATAACCATAAAAAATCCAAACATTTTGGGTGGTGTTTTAACACCCAAACACCCCCTTGCGTACGTGCCTGCACAATATTAACTGCGATACTGAAATAAATTTTACTCGATGAAGAAAATTAAATGCCACTTGTAAGTGTACAGTTAGGTTGAAAATATAGAAAACTATTCAAGTTCGACAAATTTCTTGTAAACAAATTACTCTACAATTTTCCTGGGTTATTCGGGTCCTTACAAATAATACGTAAGTAGTATATAACTGTCAAGAGAATTTCAAAGTAACGTGCACTTATTCGAATGTATTATTCATACCTCAGGAATAGACATAAAGATGTTGTTTAGTTTTCAAAATATATTTTTAGCTGAGAAAAATATTTTGTATCCATCGAAATTATGTACAAGCATGGTATTGTAATTTTATGTAACATATTCAATTAACAATTTTAACTAATATTCATGTTATTACAAAATATTACTTATTATAATTATTATAATAATATTATTGTCATAATAAAATAATTCCATAATTTCATACGACCGTCACCGTAACCATGGTCACGATATTGTTTCTATATTTAATTCGTGTATGTGTGGATTCATTTACTATTTTTTTTCTTTATATGGATTATTTTTACTACATGCATATTAATATATCAAATTATATTTAAAAAAATTAAATGTCTACCCTAAGAATATTATAATAAATAAATATGATATTTAAACGAGTCCGAGTGCATAACATCCCCAGACGACTCATAGATCTGTCAAATTAATGTTATTTAAAAATATAATAATATTCTAAAAAAATCACAAAGAATAAAAAAAAAATCCTAAAAACATTTTTTTTTCTTATAACGTTTATAATACATGTGTGGTGTGTATGTTGTAAACTCGACACAAGAGCAATTATCGTGAATCACAAAACGCGCGAGAGATACACTCTTAGAGAAACAAATCTTTCTCTTAAAAATGTTATTTTTATTTTGGTTACTATTAACTCGAAATTAATTGTTGGCAATAAAGTTTCACGAAATATAAACACAAATCGGGACGTAGGATCGTACTCCAGATAACAATGTACGTAAATAATATCTCTGAGACGATTCATGTGATATTCAAAAACAATGATGAGATTTTACGTATATATTGTAACCTTTTGAATGATTATAATTAAATAAACATAAACGATCGTTTATTAAAAAAATCTTATAAACATTTTAAAATATCCAAAGAAGATGTCAAGTGTAAAGATATTTTACACTAAAAAGTCTACTAGTCAGTAGTCACTACTATTAATAATAGTATTTAAATTCCAAATATATTCGATGGTATACATATTATATTATAAAACAGATTGTCCCTGATCTATTAGGTATGCCTACTAAAAATCACATCGCAATATTATTTCGAAAATAATAAAAGTTTTAAATACCCTAAAATATTATAATTAGGCAACAAATATTAATATTACGTTTATTATAACCTTTACCTATATGTATTTTGAAGTTTAGATATAATAACCCTAAAATAAATAAATAAATTAGTTTTGTGAAATTTAACAGTAACCGAGAACAAGGGTGAAATCTATGAAAATTTTGATGGATTCAATATTTGTGATTTTACAAGTCGACGGTCATTAGAAGTATTTATAATCTAATTATAATAGTACATTAATATTTTTATATTTAAAATAATTATTATTTAATACGTTAATATTAATATTTTCAGAATCATTGAACTGCTGCTCTTTTTAGATTCCACGTGACGCAAAAAATAAAACGTCATTTAAAAACCGCCTTTCACTACGGATGGATTTTTTTTGTTATTGACAAATAAATCTGGGAATACAATAATTACCTATATGTTTTTGGCAATTTCAATTATATCGTTTGTCACAAAAAATTAACGAAATGACTAATAGCTGGATAATACGGTGATGGTCCAATATTAGAAGGCATACCTAACTAGTAACGCATATTACAACGTAATATATTATTATACCATGTTTCTGCGCGAAACCCGGAATTTATAAATTATGTTTTTTTAGTTTTTCTTCCAAGAGCAAACTCACTGTATAAATTATGCGCAGACTATACCCACACGTATGTACTATTATGATAATATATGCAAAGCGCATTCGGAGAGTTCTTGTTGTACACGACCATAAATACAAAGTGTCAAAGTGGTATACGCGGTACAATGGTTTCGGCAGTTGGTCGGGCGAGGGTACGTATAAAATATGTTATCGATTTATTAATTTCTTGCGAAAAGATTATAATATTATTAATATCGTTAACGTGCTGCTGGAATAATGATAATAATTGCGGAGGTTGTCCGACTTGAAATTATAGAACATAATCGAAGGACAGTGTGAAAAAAATATAGATTTAAAAAAAAAATAATGTCATTGTCTTTTATCACATATATAATATGTACTATATTAAAATAATATTAAAGTTATATATACGAGTAGTTCATAAGTTATTGAGAGAATATTAACATCATATTTTGAGGGTTTCAAGAGAATATTTATCCGGACTCTATTCATAACTAATATTTCAATTCTAACACGATGACAATAATTATTGATAGGTATTATAATATTCAATAATACCGAATTTATCTTATATATTCTGTAATTTCAGAGGGTATTATAACCCCTAAACTGTTACCCCAAGTACGGTCTTGAATATAACATAATTATTATTCGAATTCAAAATTATCTCCACAATATGTTTTTATATAAAAATGACCAAATTAAAATACATTTTTATTATTACCTACCTATATCGATTTATTAGATGAAATTATGTATTTAATTATATATTTTCCAGATAATAAACGCGAGAGAAGCAGTGGAAAACGAATACAGTTAAATTATTAATCTGAGTACCAATTTTTATCGGGGTGCCTCAAATGCTTATAAAATAATAATAATATAAAAGCTGAAAGATACTCGTATACGACATTTTATAGTTGCATTCGAATTTTACGACGACGATATTGTAAAGAAATATCATAATACAAGTATATATAAGCTCTTTGAAATGTTTTATATAACGTCATTTTTTCCTTGTATAATAAAGTTGTGAACTTAAATACCTATAATAACACATTTAGCGTTCTATCCGCGAACCCTAATTTCTAGCGCCACATCGGGTCGACTAAATAATATTGGAAAATCGGTTTATCAAACCAAGACTGTTATTTTTACTTAAATTATAACTACCGAATTATTTAGCTTTAAGTAAATCAGAGAAGGACAGTAAAGTAAATAAAATAAATGAATGGAGACTATTCAATTCGTGGAACATAATATTATAAAATCAGAAATAATGTAAACACGTGTATATGTATACTTATTTATGTGTATTTGAATTGTACCATCATCAAGTCTGTGTAAGAAAGAATTTATTTGTGAAGAATTGATTTATTTATAAGGTAAGATAAGTCTATAAATAATCAAAATTCGAATTAATCAAATACATCTTAACAGATTCTGACGTATTATAGAAAAACTACAAGTAATATTGAGGTAGGTATTATGGTTAAAAATCAAAATAGTGAAATATGAAAATGTCATACAATTTAAAAATATTTATAATATATAAATGAAATACATTTATATCAAACTCATATTATTTAAAAATAAAAAAATAATAATATATATTAAGTATTAAAATTAAATGAGAATTTATATCGCATATATTATATTTATTTTCTTCTAATATTCTTGTTTCCAAATATTTTGTCATTTAATAATTTTTCAGAAATATCTTTATCTATAGAAAATAAAGCGAGATTATTCAATCTTGGACTTGTATTGTATCTCTAAAGCAAGTTTTAATACGCTGTATAGTGTATAGTATAGAATCTACGTTCAGCGCTAGCTAAATGTTACCATAAACAATTTTACTATTTTTCTCATATTAGTGAAGGTATCACCATAAAGTCACCATAAATCAGGTAATTTATCTGATGGATTTACAAACAAAGATTTCCTAATTAAACACTTATTTTTTAATACTTCAACAAAGTTAATATTATTATATAGTTGATATAATTTGATGACACGACGTGATCGCACGACGGACGGATCCGACGAGATTTTATATAGATTTAAATTTTCCTAACCACAAAAAACGATAATAATAATATTATATTAACGTGCGTTGTGTATAATGACGTTAATTTAATCATTTGTACTCGTCTCACGATTATTATTATTATTATAATTATATTATACGGTCCACGATTACGCACACGTCTACCACGGGGTATGAAAACGATGAAAACCGATCACGTTTCGAACGGCCCTCGTCTTTCCGACCGCCCAGTGTACGCACATAATAATTTGTGAGTATACGCGCGGTTTTCTCGATTTCTCAATTTCTTCGTTCGTTCGCAGTACTTATTTTCTTACACGCGCATATATACGGTTTATTTAACGCGTACGCGTGATAAATTTTTCTGAATAAGTTAACGGCTCTGATGGTTTCGAGGAACATCGGGCGAAGGACGGGAACAAAACTATATATATATATATATTTATACGTACATGCGAGTCCCTAGCGAACGACAGGAGGTTAGAGGACGGGGGAACGATGAAAAAACGTTGAATTATCTTGAATTTCTTTCTCTCTCGATCCGTTTTTTCATTCAGTCTCTTTCTCTCTCTCTCTCTGTCTCTCCTCAATATTTCGTCCTGTATCTGGAAAAAAAAACTATTAATCCAGGTGTTGGCTGCAATAAATCGTCTTTTGTCGCGCTCGCCTTCCTGAGAGAAAAATATATAGTTGATATATATATGTATGTCGCAAAGTAAATACGAGATTTCCTCCGTCGCCGCCGCCGCCGTGGTCCGAACGGGGATGCTGTGAATAACGACGAAATCTCCCATTGTGCTCGAACAGGTATCTTATAACAGTGTTTCTCTGTAGGTAAGTAAGTGTTACTATTATCATCATAATATACGAACTCGCGAATTCGTTATCGCAATCCGACCGATATATTTCTTTTTACTAAAGAAATGATACCCTCGATAGATACCTACTTATATAGTTGGTAATATTTTCGTAGAATAAATGCATAAACGCATATCTATTGATACTCTATTGAGTTGATATTAATACATCAAATAAGAGATAAGAATAGTAATTATAAAATAAACATTGAAAGTATGAAAAGATGTAAACTAAACGTGTAAAAATGTTTTAATTTTTTTTTTTTATATAAAAATCATACAAATTTTTGAAGACACAGTATACACAATAATTCATACGTTTTATTATCATAAAAATCGATCTGTATAATTGTATTTTTCATTTTCAATCGTTGATTATAACTACGATTTTAAAGTTTTAAATTTATATTTTTATCGATATTATAAATATACTTATTATATAAAATATGTAATTAACGCCGTATAAATAATAATAATAATAATAATATTGTTAATTAATATATAAATTATATTTATTATAATATTATTATTATTAATTATTAATTTTCAATGCAAACAGCAATATCATCAAATTTCGTATTTTCGGAATAAACTATTTTGTAATATTTAAATTATATTACCTTTATGTACATTGTACACACATTATAAATTTCACATTTTCCAAACGCCTAATCTTATTCTATAACAATACACAATTTATTTTTATGAAATATTTTATTTTTACGATTATCTTGTAAATATCGCTACATCAGTTTGTCCTCTATTGGTTGAATGGAAGAAAGTATATTTATGAAAACTAATTTAATCAATAATATGAATACTGTAAAAAATATGTAATATAAAAAACGGGTGAAAGTTTAAACGTGATAACACTATAATTAGTATCAATTTTGTGCATTATAATTATTTATAAAACGATTCATTACTCGTACACTCCATGTAGGAATTTAACGCCACAATCTCTATTTTTCATATATTTTTCATTTTCTCTCTCTCTCTCTCTCTCATGCTCTCTATCCAAATGTCTTAATTTAACACGAACAAAATATTATGGTATGACAATATTTTACGAAAACAATATATTAAATTATCAATCTAAATTTAATTATAAACGTGTCTCGAAAATATATTGTGAAAAATACGAAAAACGTGTTACATCGTTTAATTGTCTTCAAACCGCCGTTAGGCCTAGATAAAAGTGTCTATCGACGTAATCCATTTTTAATATATTTTTGTAAATATATTCGGAAAATAATTATTACCAATAAAGAATAAAGCAATGATATATTCTCTCGAAAACGCTTGTCAAATAATTGACAGTTTCGTATTCATTTTGAAATAGCCCGTCGTATAAATACATACAGATATTATTATAATTTACGACAATATTTATTATTATTATTATTTAAATCTAACGATTTCGACATATTAATAATTGTGCGTCACATATTTTTAATTATTTTTTTTTTTACTCGTACTTTTAAAATAGAAACGACAATATAATAAATCAAAACGAAATTTCCCGTAACACAAAAATTCTTATTTTATATTATTATACGTTTGTATGCGTGGTTTGACGAAATGTGCACTATGACGTGAGAAATCTTTGTTATTTCACCTATTTTAAACGTTAATTTGAGAGTTCGTTTTCATAACCATCGAATAATAATAATAATATGCTAACAGGAAGAAAATTGTTCGAACGTTCGTTGAATGCGTTATATAAGGCTATATATTCAGTTAAAGCGTAATTGACGTAATGTGTATTCGTTTGATCTTAGGAATAATCGTTTATTTTCCGACAGTGAGTATAATCGTTTTTTACGCAAATAATCATTTTTTATAAATTTCACTATATACTCATAATTTTCTTTTTATAATTACATTTCTTTAATTAAGCATCTTTAAAACAAATTATAGTTAATTAGAATACAATTTATTTTGTTAAAACTAAAAATATTAAAAATACAACATAAAAAACCTAACTTTTAATTGCATTTTAATTTAAAACTCGATGTGTTGGAATATTCAATTTTTCACTACATTATTTACTTTCGATAGACGTTATATATACTCTTTTGTAAAAAAAAAAAAAAAAAAATGTAGAAAAGGTCAAAACGTAAAAGTAAAATCAAAATTAAATATACATATATCATATTTTCACATAATATAATATAATGTAAAACGACAATAACGTTAATTTAATTATATTATGTTATATGTAATATAATATATCATATTCGTATAAAATGTTGATTTAAGTTAGTACGTTTATTGTACGATATTGGAAGAATATAAAATAAATTCGAACGTGATATTACAAGAAACTCGAAGAAATGTAAAAAAAAAAAAAATGACCGAAATACTATAATATAGCCGAAGCCGAAGCCGAAGCCGAAGCTGAAGCCGAAGCCGAATTCGATTTTATTTTCATATTTTTATTATAATAACACGTTATGATTATGATATGGCTATATTAGAATCGTTTTTGTTACGATTTCGGGTCAAGACCGTCTTTTCTCTCCATTTTAAACCGTAAACAATATTATTATAATGCGAGAATTTTTTTTTTTCGTCCAAGAAATATAAACAGGGGCTAGTTTTATATTATTATACATTAATGGCGTTTTGTGTGAATCCGCTGCGGGAGACCGATGTCCGTATTGTGCCGGCAGAAGTAAATAATTCATACTTACCATCACTGTGTACGGATTGTTCGAGACTATTATTATTGTTATTATTATTATATGGAGGAAAACTTTTTTTTCTTTCATCGTTTTTTTTTTTTTTTTACCCCTACACCCAGCGGACGTAAAATAGAAACGATCGCGCAGACAATACCCCGTCGGGGAGGAAAAAAAAATCTAAAATAATATTATATAAATATGTATATGCGGTATACGAAAATCATTTTACTGTCTCTTGGTGAAACTTTAGACGAGAATTCGGAAAAAAATTTAATTTAATTTTTTTTTTTTTTATAACCTTTATTCTGACGTGATCTAAAATGTGTCAATTATAATTAATACGGGTTATATATTATTATGTATAGAGTATTAAAACGTTGAAATACGATTAAACGCGTTATTCGTAATACAGCGTTTATTATGCCGTAGACTTGAATCGATGTGACGATGATTTACATAATATATTTAGTGAAATCGATTAAAAATAAGTAGAAAAGAAAAAAAATGCCATTCGTCTAGTCAACGAACGTTTTTAAATTTATAATATATTATACGTTTATATTATGTATTTTCTTGTTTTCTTGTATTATAAAATAATTTTAGATTCTGAGCGAAGCGAAGAATGTATTGGTTTTACAATGTGTGATTTTTTTTTTTTTTTTTTATTCTGAAGACATTTTTACTACCCGAAATAATGCTCCGATTATCACGAATAGGGTATGTTTCCGGTAGCAAAGTGGATCTAGTTGGTACTTTATTTAGGTCATTTTTTGAATTTCTCAAAATTGACCCTAAGCGGTAGAAAAAACTTGGAAAAAATGACGAAAAAGCGGCATTTTTCACGAAAAATGAAATTTTGACAAATTCAATTTCTATATTTCACGATAACTCAGGCAATTTTTAAGATAGCGACCTGAAATTTTTTTTGGGTATTCACATAGCTATTATACATATGTGGTAAAATTTTGGAACCGTTACATTAATTTTTCTCCAAAATATAGGACTTTGAATATTTCGTAAAATCCACGTTTTTACGTATATAATGTGTGATAAAATTGTCAATTTTGGGTATTTTGGTCTGAAAATTTTACTGAAGTATACTTACATATTACTTAACACCATACTAAAATATTAGAAAAATCCATTGTCAAAATTTTTTTTTATAGCCGTTTTAAGTTGATATTTTTAGGAAAACGAAAATCTTAGAATCCATACATATAAATAAATATTCTGAAAACACTTTTACTACCCGAAATAACGCTTCGATTTTCACGAATAGCGAGTTTCAGATGTAAAAGTGGATGTAGATGGTACTTTATTTAGGTCATTTTTCGAATTTCTCAACATTTACTATAAGCGGTAGAAAAAACTTCGAAAAAATGACGAAAAAACGGCATTTTTCACGAAAAATGAAATTTTGACGAATTCAATTTCTACATTTCACGATAACTCAGGCAATTTTTTAGATAGGGACCTGAAATTTTTTTTGAAGGTTCACATAGCTATTATATATATGTGGTAAAATTTTGGAACCGTTTTTTAAATTTTTCTACAAAATATTGAACATTGAATATTTCGTAAAATTCTCGTTTTTACGTATATAATGTTTGATAAAATTGTCAATTTTTGGTATTAAGGTCTGAAAATTTTATTGAAGTATACTTACATATTAATTAACATTATACTAAAATATTAGAAAAATCCCTAATCTAAATTTTTTTTTATAGCTGTTTTAAGTTGATATTTTTAGTTCAAACGAAAATTATAATCTGACTGAACTTCGCTCAGAATCGTTTTTTCGAATGCAATGGTTTATCATTGCATTCAAATTATAAATAAAATTAAACGCTATGGTTCGCACACCTGTATCCTGTGCGGCAGGAGTATCAGCTCTTTTTTATAATTCGTCTTACTCGTTCGTAAATTCGTGTTAAGAAAATCTTATGATAAAAAGATAGAAACTAAAATGCGTAAAAATATAATTATTAGACCAAAGAAAAAATTAAAAAAAAAAAAACATTTAACCCCGTTAACATTATATGAGCGATAATTTTCAAAAATTTTGCAAATCTCGTATTTCTCTTTCTCTTCTTGTAATTTATTATTTTGGCACTGACAAATCGATTTCTCCCTGATATATAATATTATTATAATTCAAGAATTTATATCTATATATCCATCATACGTGGGCCGCAATTTCATAAACAAATTTTTCGAAAAATCAAAGATTAAAACCTCATAGATGTATAAAACAATATGTAGTTATTTATTAATATCATTATCTGTGTATCGATATCCACCTAAAAGGAGGGTGTCAATACTCGCCATGGCACAGAATCGTTTCCGGCCGCGCAGACTACTAATATATATAATATATTAAAGTTATAAAACCGATGACCGCGGTGTTGGGATACCATAAGTGTGGTAATATTCGTCTCCGCGAAATTCCGGTTCGTCGTTATAACACGATTATTATTATTACACGTGCCGCGAAATATAATAATAATAGTCACGATAATAAAATTATGTCGAACGACTCGCCAGCGAACACTATAACCTCACCCACGTCACGTTATTATAATATATCGTTACGAAGACGATACGTAGTAAATCATATTATTATTATTATTATTATTATTATTATTATTATTATTATTATTATTATTATTATTATTATTATTATTATTATTATTATTATTATTATTATTATTATTATTAT
>JAIUCT010000013.1:12118704-12194939 GCA_021307375.1 Tetraneura akinire | reverse complement strand
ATTATTATTATTATTATTATTATTATTATTATTATTATTATTATTATATCGTTCATAGAGATGCGTTTAATCATGAACTTACATGTGTTAAATCACAACTTCCAATTTTATTCGCCCATTTTATAATATAATATAATATTATTATAATTTATACTTTTTATTATTATATTCTGAGCGAAACTAAGAATGTATTGGTTTTACAATAATGTGTGTTTTGGGATTATTTTTTTATGTCGGTAGACACATTTACTACCCGAAATAATGCTCCGATTATCACGAATAGCATATTTTTCAGGTTGGAAAATGGATGTTTTATTAATTGTTATAATTATTAATTATAACAGATAAATTATTAGTTACAAACACATTCAATTTTCCTGTAAGTACTTTAAATTTAAAATCTATTAAAATACCACACATTTGAAAGGAAAATATAATTTTATCTACTATAAATATTTATTCGTAGCCTCGATTTCGAAAAACTCAATGCAATAATTATGATGTCCAGTAAAATTAATGAAGAAGAATTGAAATCTCCTCACCACCACCACAAGATAAATTCAAATACTTACATATCGTCAAAAATTATATTGTAATGTTAACCTTGTAATCTGAGTAGTAATAATAATAATTATACATCTTTTGTTTAACGGGAACTTAATTAAATGGAACAATTATCGCATTTAGAGAAATTATAAATTATGAAGTGAAATTAACATGGAAATTCGGCCGTTTTGATCCTTTAATGTAATAGGCCTTTCTCACGTAACCATAATTATTGGGAGCTTATATAGACTGATAATTACGTGCACTTTTAACGTAATATGGTATTATCCTTTATTATGGGAAAAATCTCATTAAAAACTATTAAACCGCTGATAATCTATGCTTTTAATTGTGCAAATGCATGAGATTTTATTATACATACTCGTAAATTAGATTCTGTGAACAATAATCATTATTATAAAATGTAACACGCAGAATATAACTGATTTATTAAAAAAAATTAAATTAAATTTCTTACGATTCAATCGCCGACAGATCAATCTTGTGAAGCTGCGAAAAGGTCTGGTAAACATAAAAGATAAAACAATGACAGCAAAGACTAAACAAAGTATTTTGAATTTCAAGGATTCATGTGCGAACCTTTAAAGTTGATATTGCCAAAGTTTTCGAACTTCCTTCAGTTCAAAATTGTTACACAAAACGTTAAATGATACGTAGGTATATCTACATATAATATAACCTTCCAGTTTTTTCGCCAGTAAAATTTAACGTTAACGGATAAGCGTAAAATTGTAAAATATTTAACTACTATAATATTATTTAACGTACCTATATTTGAATAATATTGACAATTCATGTTATTTAGTACAAAATTTTTGTAAATCACGTATAATAAGTATATACTATATTTACTCTATTAATATTTATGTTTAATTTCCTTAAATATATTTCCAAAAACTTATACGCGTAGGTGTTATATTTAAAAGTGTCAAAATAGTTTCTAATTTTCCAAAATCAATAATCAATTTTACTGTCTTAACTTTTATTATATATATAAAAAAAATTTAAAAAAAACGTAAGACTGTATATTATTATATTCACTTAAACAAATTTATGCATTTTTATAAGTGTATCAATAAATATTATTATAATAATATATATATTATTAATATGAACACTAAAATTCCGTGTTTAAAGAAGAAAACACTGTTTTAATTTAAATAATTACTTTAATACCGTGTACAATATTATTTCACGTTTAATCCGCGAATTATATTCGCAACGTCTAAATTTGCTGAGAAGACAACAATACGTTAGCATGAAAAATGAAATATTTATGCACGGTCTCGCTTCTTTTATTAAATTTCTTATAAAAAATACTCCGGTATTTCATTATTATTCGAAAACAATAATAATATAATATAGGTACACTCTTATTTAAATAGACGTTTTTAAGATATTAAAATGAGTACATTAATATATAATATGGATAGAACTGTAATACTGTAAAGGATACTTAACTTCTTTTTATATAAAAAAAAAAAAAAAAAAAATAGAATTTATTATTTTAATGGCTAAAAATGACTGAATCATAAACTATAAAACGTAAATGTTTAAAATGTGTTTAAAATTATTTCTCTTTTTTTTTATATTTTTTAATAAAACGTAATTTTCACATTTGTCGCAAGAAAATAATATCCAAATAAACAACGTATTTATAATATGCTACAAGACACTTATTATAATAATAATACGTACACGTTTATACCGCTTAATCGTAGGCATGCCATAATAAAATAATTAATAATAGGTAACAAGCTTGTAAACGTATACGAAGAAAATATTATTAAAATAAATTTTAATTATCAACACGGTCTTCTACTGTTATTGCTTGGTTTAACGTCTTCACTGTACTCCTCAATTAAGTGCGGTTAATTATTTCACTGTAAAATAAAATTGTAATTACCTTTTTATATTGTATTTACGTTTCCTAGTCGCGTTAACTTATCTCGTTTTGCCGAAAGATTTCAAACATATAATGTAACTATAGAACGGATGCTGTATAACCAAAGTCTTATTCTCGAATCATTATAGCATCACACACGCAACCTAAACTTTTGTTCTTAAGTTTCGTTATTTGATTAATACGCATTCGGTGAAAATGCTTGGTTTGCCGGTAGAGCGAGTTTATACGCCGAGATGTACAGAGTAGCGACGAGTCACTTAAACATTTAAAAGTTTTCCGAGTACAAGAAATATTATCATTGTGCGCGGGTGAATCACCAAATTTTAATTATTAAAATTATGTGGCATAAACCTTTTTAAAGAAACAAAAAACAAAAATGTCGACAAGACGACGTGCATCTGTTCGCTGCACGCGTCAATAATAAACGACATCTTTTAAAATCATCCGAACAACAATATCAAAGAATAAGACTCGTGATAATAAACACTTGTTCCGTCAGTTTAATCAAGAAAACGTTTTTTTTTTTTTTAAAAAATGTAATGACTATATTTAGAAAATGTCACAACCTATACAATTGCAAAATGTAGGAGAAGAACAAAAACTAAAACTGACTTGGTAAGAAGTCTATAATAGATCATTATAAATTTATAATATATTTATATACCTTTATATTTTTTTTTCTTCTTTTTATATTCGGTTTGAATATAAAACTAAAAATTTATTCTATTATGGCAAGAAAATGAATTTAATAAATTCTCTAAGTAAAAGTAGTGATGTAAGTATAGTGTATTATAAAATCCGTTGTAAGTATACGTATACGAGTATATTACATATTGTTAAAATTTTATAAGTAATCAGAATATCAGATTAAATAGACTATAGACGTAAGTTATAATATTATAATAATGCAAAATAATAGGATTTCAATTTTCAATCAAACGGGTTAGATTGAAATTTATTATTTCAATAAAAATGATGATTTTAATAATATATTATCTAAGGCAATAATAAGATATAACTAATTTTTTATTGGAGGAAATGTTATTTTGTAATAAATGTATATTAAAAATTATGGAAATATTAATATAATATTATTATAATATATTTTATTAATTACCTAACGATATTACGTCTGATAATCGAATGCGTAATAATAATTATAAAATGAATAAATTTAATTTTTCTTTTCAAATTAATTTTATTCGACTATGATAAAAGCAGATGATACATGTCATGTTTAATATTGATATTACACTAGTTTTTTTTTTTTTTTTGATAATATAAATTTACGCTACATTTGTTTATTATTGCAGTGAAGTAATAATATAAAATTGAATCAATAGCCAATATAATCGAATTTTCCTTCAATAATTTTTTTTTTTTTACGATCATACGACGTAATGTAAACTATAATATATTATATTCCATAATAAAATAATATTAATTATTATTGAAAATATTATTTTTAATTTTTGTATTTTTTCTACCCAACGTACATGTGAATATTTTTTTAATCCGATTGTTGGAAAATATGATTTATTATCCACGATAATACCGTCCTCCGCAATCAAACATAATAATATCGCAAGCATTATTGTTTATTGGCGGCATTTTGTAAAAAAATTAATATTATTATTGTTTGAATGATTTTTGTATTATATATCAAGGTACCATCAATCATCGATCAATAGTCACACGTAAACGCATAGAATATATACAACAAAATCCATCGATAACTACCACGGTCATAGTATAATGTAACGATCTCTCTGAGGATAAACGCGAATACGATTTAATATTATACGTAAAATTGTTTTATTTGTACAAAAGTATAAAATATAATTTTTTTTCGCACATTAGACAACTTCAAAAAAGGTAAGTAATGAATGTAACCATCATGTTACATTTTTATCTTCATAAATCAATAAGTACTTCATAATATTTCTAGTGTTTTATCGTGATGTAATTATGAGATTAATTAATTAATTAATTAATGTTTTTTTTTATAATATTATCATTGAATAACCAAAACGATGGATCGCGAGGAAAGTTTAGAGAAGTGTTCATTTTTTTTATTATTTTGTGATATTTTTACTATAATATAACACAAAGGTCAAAAATTATATTTAAGTTTTGTAAAATTATTATTATTTACAGGTATTTACAATTATTTTTAAGGTTATTCGTCGGGTTTAAATATAATAATATAATACAATATTTTTTGAAAGAATAATATTTATACGTATATAATGTACGAAACAACTGGATTAATAATATATACATATAGGTACTTACATAATATTCTTGCGATTCGAAAATTTGTGATATTCTTACTGTATTTCAGAAACTATATTAAATTTTTAATAATCGTTATAATGATTTTGGACTATAATTGGTTTAGTTTTATGGACGGAGACACTATATAATGTATTTAATAATGATATATAAATTCGACTATAAATTTTATCGCGACTACAAAATAATAATAATATTATTATTATTATTTGTAGATCACGCCCTCAGCTCAGTGACCTAGTTTAGAACGTAATATTGTAAATTTCGTTAATACCGCGGTAACGTTTTTACGGTCCGGTTTCATTGCCGCGTGTGTGTGTTATAACGCTTACGCGTTAATCGTATTTATTCCTACACGGTATTATTTTATGAACGTAATATGCAATTTATTATATGGCCAGCGGAATGAATGTTAACGTATTATTATTATTATTATTATTATGAACTCGACGAAAACGAAATTGTGATCACCACTGGTGGCAAAGGGAAACGGACCCATGGGAACAGTATTCGCGATTTTCCGATCGACCGGACCGCGGCGTTTGATAACAATAATTGAACTCTCGCAACAACCGTAATGGTACAACTATAACTGC
Organism: Tetraneura akinire; assembly: GCA_021307375.1. Classification (NCBI taxonomy): domain Eukaryota; kingdom Metazoa; phylum Arthropoda; class Insecta; order Hemiptera; family Aphididae; genus Tetraneura; species Tetraneura akinire. The sequence continues at coordinate 12,189,575 of JAIUCT010000013.1, read as the reverse complement.
TGACTGCTACGTCTACTACTTTGCTATATACCGAGGTCTTTATAATATAAAATACCAGGTTACCTAGGTACGCAGACAACATTGTATACACACACACACACACACACACACATATTTGTATGTTCACGAAATCGTCTCGAAAAGCTTTTATCGGTCGATATATCGCGGTATCCCTGGTATACCTATATGTATATAAATATATATACTTAACTCTACTAATTTATCGACGAAACGAAAACGGTTTATTCCAACAATAATAATAGTGTTCAAGGAAAGAAAATGTGGTGTGTATCTGTATGCGTGTGTGCATATACGTTCATCCGGAAACGGTGGTAATAGAAACGTCGGTGAGTGGAAGGGGACGCCACCGGAAGTAGGAAACGGAAGTAGAAAAAGGAAAGAAAGAATGTTCGCCCGACGTATAAAATAATAATATAAGTATGGGCCGGGCGAAATGCTCGATAAATGGTACTGAAGAAAAAGCGTACGCGGTCAACAAGTGTTCGCCCAAAACCTCAAAGATTTTGCACTAGTTTTCATAATAATATTATTATGATGTCTTGTCCGGATACGTCAAATTCCTCGGATTCGAACATTTCGCGTTTTATTGTAATACACGAACATATTACTCTTAATAGGTTAAAAAATGTATAATATTTTATTACCTATTATTTAATATTTCAAAACTTATTATATACGAGTAAAATGTATAAGAAACAAAAATTTAAATCGATTAAATTTGTTATTTTTAAGCGCACTTTATACTCCATTTTTGTAAATATTATTTTTAAAACGAATAAGAATAATTTACATTGTTGTTAAAAATAAAAATTTCGAAATTGAAAAAAAAATTTCCATAATATAATGTATATTAAAGTCATTTTACTATTTATATGCCATATTAAATTTACAAATAATTACTATGTACATATTATATTAAAATAATACTAACTCATATGTTTATGAATTTATCATTACAGTATTATACACATCAAAATTATTTATATAACGTTAATACTCTTCTTTAAAATATTAACAAACGTCTTAAAAAAAAAATAATTTAAAAATAATAATATTATTTTAAGTGTACAATATTTAAAATTAATTTCTAATTTCTTTTTAAAAAAATAATACGTACAAATTAATTAAATAATATAATTTTCAAACTTAAAAAAGTGTAAAACTTTACTTAATAATTATGTACTTAATTATAATATAATATAATATAACGATAAAGTTAGGTTAATATAATGTTTTATCAAGATATTAAAGAAATGCAATAATTATAGTAAGGTAATTAATGAAGTGTACAATGTAGTAAAACGTTTATTAATAATTTTGATTATAAATTGCAATAACGATATCAATGCATAATATAAAATAAATTCATACACATGAAATATTATGGATAAGTGTATTATTATTTATAAAAAATTCCATTTAAACCATTCATAAATTTTATGAATATAAATTATATATATTGATATTTTCAAAGAAAAATGTGTTTCGTATCTCATGTAATAGGTACCTATATTAATGTAAATATCCATAGAATTTTAAAATTATTCGTTTTTTTATTTCATTTTATGTGAACGGAATATTATTATTTAATGTTTATGAACATATTTACGAGATATATATATTTTTTTTTTAATTTTTAACATTAAAATCTATCTATATTTATTATGTTTCGAAACTACGAGTTAAAGGGTAGTATTTCAATAGAAAACTCAAATATTATCTTTCATAATATATTATTAACAAAGTGGTTTTACAATATAGTCTGTTATCCAAACAGAATAAGTATAATATAGTTTCGCGATAATGAAAATCTATTAAAACGGTCTCGAAATTTGATTTAAATTCAATATTGCTACCTACTTAATATAATATAAAGGCATACCAAGCGCTGATCAAAGGCGAATGAAGAAAAACCGTTAAGGAAATTTCTCCAAAACTATCAATGAATATTTATTCATACAATATTCAATATAAATTTTTGATTTTATAAAATATTAATTAATTATAAAACATTAATTATTATTCGTTTTTTTTAATTTTGTAATATTGAACGTTCCTGGTGGTGTTTGATTCCCATCATGTCCTCTTCTACCGATAATAATATAATTATCGCGTGCCTTGGCGTTTTGTCGAAAATCAGCAGACGGTAGCAGATAGTTAAAATTAAAAACTAATAATTGATATTTCTTACCCCAGGCAGTGAACTACAATATAGTACAGAATTAAATTGCACAATGCCGGTCGTAATAATTTTTATTATCACTAGCTGTTATATTATTGCGTTGTAAATAATAATAATAATAATTTCATTTTTCTTCTCTCTCTCTCTCTCTCTCTCTCTCTCTTTCTCTTTCCCTTTCTGTGTGTTCGTCTTTCGTCAAATCGTTGCGCAGGAAAGATTGTCGACGGATCACCGATTCGCAATCTCTACTCTGCTGCAGGGTGCGAAAAACAGAATATAATATTATATACCTCATCGTGAAAGGGACGACGAAATCCGTGGCTCGTCGATTGCAGGGTCGGGATAAATGAGGATTTCTAAATCATAAACCCATCGAACGTATCGATTGTTTATAACATAATATATAATATATATATATATATATATCCCAATCATGAGATTCAATATATAATGTATCGATGGTCTTTCTACATTATAAGTGACATATTAAACTTTTATATTGAATTCGTACACTATTTCATATTTTGCGAAATATAACCGTTGATAAATTACGCGCCATCAATTTATCGACAACTGCCATGCAACGAGAATAATAATAACACACTCTCACACACACACACATACATTACATTGTACAATATTGCTCCTACCCCCGTCGTTTCCATCTCGCAGTGCCGGTTTTCAAGTTTGAAGCGACCCTCATAATAGTATTAATACTACCTGAAGTTTTCCTATACGAAGCTATATTTTTAAGTCTAAAATTTTTCGAATATCTTTCCTAATTATAATACGAGTTTAAAAATATGCGTTGCTCTATAACTATAAACACACACACCTATTTCATATTTGTTTTAAATTACTCATACGCAAAAACGTGTCGTTTATTTTATTTCACTGTATTTTATACCTTGTCAACTAGCACGTCAGCGCTATCAAAATAATAACATAAAAGTCAAAGTATTAAAATGTTATATCTTATATCTTATAATTTGATTGTTCATCAAAATAATATTATTATTAATTATTGATAACAAAATATAATTATGTAAATAGGAATTCACGCATGCAGTCAAGTACCAATATTGCCTATACAATACCCCGTGTGTGTATTAAATAAATTTTATTCAAATGTTTGATTAGTTATTTTATTTTATCAATAACCTATTTCCGAGTTAAAATAACAGTTATACATTTTAAAATGAAATTTAATTTTTAATTAGATACATTTCCAATGTTATAATACATACATAATTATTGTTCTCATAAATAACCATCTATTTTATATTATAATATTTTCTTTTCACTTATTTTAATTTGTCAAAATGCGGGTAAATGGATATAAATTTCAAAAAAATAAAAAATTTATATCGACAAAATATAATATTACAAATTCTATAATGTTATTATATTACCTATATCGTTTGTTTTTCGACAAAAGTTTTATAGAATATAAAACGACATTTTGTTAAAGTTGTTATAAAATAATAAGTCCTTAATATGATATAGTAATCATTTTATTTTATTTATGTTATAAAAAATAAAAACTGTAAATAATTTATCAGTCGATCGAAATAATAATACTAAGCGGAATATTTTGTTTGGAAATGTATAATAATAGTTTCAAATTTAAGCTGCATAATAATAGATCAGTACAAGTATCATGGGGTCTGTTCTTTTGTCCATCGAGTATTTAATAATAGCGAAAATACCTTTTAGTACTTTTTGGCATTACAACAAGCATATTTACTTTTAGGGATACCGTTCCGTTCGTATACGCTGAGCCGCTTACTTTAAGATGAAAACACGGAATTAACGTTTCATAAAACCATGAAAAAAAATAAAATAAAATTTCGTTACAAAACCAACAATCATCGTATTGTTTTATAAATCAATAGTTCAAAAACCTTTGAATTAACTTTTTTCGAACCACCATATTATATCATAATTCCGTAAGACATACCTGCCGGCTAAATTATAAACTTATATCATTATGTGGTTATTATGCGAGACTGGTTTCTTATGCACGGCAGGTTATAATTTTGTCGCTTAAAGATTGATTGATGAGCACAAGTTTCCGATGACACTTTTCAACAATCGACAATGTATACTGTATTTTGACCAGTAGAGGGTGAAATATCTATTCGACGAGAATAAAATTATTCTATTCTTTTTGCTGACCTCATAAAACAAGAAAATATAATATAATAATATTATAAGAGCAAAATAATAGAAAAATACTACCTAAAATTTTTGAATTTTTTTTTTTATTTGAAATTGGTAATTATAAATACTCACGTGAGTATAAATCAAGCATCGTGTTCAATGAATCACATGTGAAAGTGTGTTAATTAATTAACAAAAAAAGATTATATGATATTAAAAATAGATCATATAATATCATATAGATAATTATTAATATACAGGATCGAAGATATTATTAATTCAATATGAAATTAAAAATTAAATGAATATAATAAAGGAATATAATATGTACATATTTTATTGGTCAATTAAAAAAGTATAACATCAATGAAATCGAGTAAATGTTTAAAATAAGAATTCTCGTAATATTGTTTCATTATTATCACTAAAAACGATAATAATACAGATTATTATCAACTATACAATTATGCAAATAATGGTATAGCAATATAAATTTATGTTATATATGATGTCGGCTTAGACGCTAAGTTGTCACGAATAACAACATTACTCTAGAGTCTAGACGACAATTTACATTTGGTTGGCACGAGCAGGATTTTCTAGAATTTTATAATTAATAAAATTATTAAAAATAATCGAATTCCGAATATTTCAAACGGTACAATAAAATATATTATATTAATCTCACTGTTTTTTTAATGTAATTGTGGATGCAAAATTATTTCATATTCAAATAAAATTTGTAACTTTGACGTGGTCGTTTAGGTGGATTAAAAAACATAAACGCGCGTATGCAACAAATCAAACGCCCTTTTTCCTCGTACATATACGACGATTTGGCCATTAAAATTTTATATATCTACTGTAAATATCATTTTTTTTTTCCACTTCCGAATGAGGAGTATTACTTTGTATAAATATTTATAAATTATTGTTATTTACGAGTAAAAAACGGAGCGCTATTAAATAAACCGCACTTACTACTCGGTGAAAAAGTCTAAAACGGCATTTTAATTTATTAAATGAATCAAAAGTAGAATATACATTTAAAAATTAAATTCTATTTTAAAACATGAAATCGTCAACAATTCCCGACCGATTATTTAATAAATTAATATTTGAAAAAGGGAGTAATATACTCGTAATAAATAATTAAAAATCAATTCATAATATTACACTGATGATCTATCAACTTATTATTAATCAGCTAAACGAATTTAATACATTTTCAATAAGTACACTACTTTATTAAATATAAAATAAATAATGTGTAGAAAACAATTATTATCAACGAATAACCTCAAACGATAAAGTTAATAATTATTATTTTCGAATATTACAATGTTTAGTGCATTTTATCTAAAGACTTAAAGTTTATCTTACAAAGTAAGTTAAATATTTATACCAGTATTTAAGCTAATAAAGTAATAAGGCTTATAATAGACGTACATTATATTAATTTACTCGGATAGCCAAAAATTACGAATTTTATTAAAAAATTTATAAAAATTACAATATTATGTTATGGTGATATTTTATTAATTTGCCCCTATATTAATAATAATAATATTATTTCCATATGATGTTGTAATTATAATCGACCTTGTACTCGTATACGTTTTTTTTCAAAAATAAATTTTAAAATTTTAAAAATAATAAAAAGGTTTTAAGTTAAAAAAAAATTTATATCAATATAACATACAACTAGTTCGTTTAACACGTAAATTATTTAAATAAACGAACAAATTTTTACTCAAAAATATTTATATAAATAATGATCTACATACGTACAACATGTACATACAGGTACCTGTACTTTGTTCGCGTTTTCATATACATATTTAAATACTCGTATTGTGTCTACGACATAAAATTATAATTATTCCTCGTATTTCTCGTTTTTCGAGAAAACGTAAAGTAGGAAAAATATTAATTCAAAAAGAGAAAGGTATATATTTAATGCATAAAATAATTATTTAACGCATATTGTTTTGTTGACGCAAATGCGTATAATACAGACGTCGCAACTCTTGATTTTCAACGAATTAGTAATAATAATAATAATAATTTGTCCGTTTATAAAACTCAGACGAGATTTCAAAAATGGAGCAAAAGAAACGAAAGTTTGTATATATTATTGTTCTTACAATATTGTAGTCTTTGGGTGATATTAAATTACGCATAAACGATGATAATTGTGAGATTTAAGTATAACATATTTTTATTGTTGTAATGATGATATTATATTATATAAAGCGTAATCGAATTATATAACGAAAAATTATTATTATAGAAATGACGAAAAAACTAATTTATCGTATTAAAATGCAATAATAAAATACATTCTTCGCTTCGCTCAGAATCTAAAATATAAATAAATAAAAATATGTTTGCGACGATGAAACAATTCGCGTTTTTTCCCTTGATTGTTCGATATAACATCAATGGAATTTCAAGTTTTACCCTATTCACAGCACTAAAACTAGATAATAATCGTATATTATTATCAAGCTACACGTATTTGACAACAATGAATCGTTAATAGACTCCAGAAACGTTGGAAATCGCGGTCGGGGAACGTCGAATTGTCAGTTTGACTGTCGAAACGTCGAGGTGAAACGCTCATCATCGCACGATTACAATATACGAGAATGATTGTCTGAAGGGTGTCGCGTCGAAAACGACGGTAATAATGACACAAATATACTCGAATTTATCCGAACAAAGACTTGTCTGCAAGAAGGGTCAATGTCAAAATCGAACGTTTTGGAGGAAACTATAATATAATAAAATGATAAATTAAAAAAGAAAAAAAAAAGAAAAACGTTTATAAAGCACCTGAATTTTTCCGTTTTGTAGTTGGTCACAATATTACTATGTAATTCAAGATCGAAAAACTTTTTTTATGTGTAAACGAAAAAAATTGCATCGGTCAAACAAGATAAATTCCATCGGAATGTCTTGCTTAGTTGCTTTGGCCTTTTCCTTTTTCAATCGAGCCATAGACAATTTGTCAATACGGACGATTCGGGAAATTCCTAAGAATAAAAAAATGTCTTTTTCGATAGTTAAATATTTAGATATTAAAACGAAAACGATGTATACATGTCATGTAGAATACTCGACCGTGATATTTTCTACCCATAACCTAAAAAAATTTTCAATATCATCTTACCTTGCGGCGTGCGTGGGGATTGCAAATCGCCAGAAAACACTTATTTTAGGAATATTCGAAGTATTTGCGTTTTTGAAATTAAAAAACGTTTCGCGACGATTCGCGGTCATCGGTTACCGTTACCGTGGTCGTAGCAGTCGCTGACCCCATATGGCTCGTAGTCGATACAATATTATATATAATAATTATTATCAATCTGATCTATCTCCACTAACGTCGATCGTTTAAATTACGTTTAAATACGTATTGTGTATGAATAATAAAATAAATAAGTATGTTATTTCAATATTGCGTATTTTCTCGCGTCAAATGCGTAAAGTATTATTACTTTTTCTTTTTGTAAATATAATTATTATTATTAATTGATAATATAATAAATTACGCTTACGAATATTTTTCACGTACGTGCGCTCGTTCATACAAAATATATTATTTAGTATGCCGGCCGCGTCGAAAGAATACCGCGAGACGACTGCCGACCCACAACACCAAACGACGACGACCACGCGCGCGGTTCGCGTTTTTCGGTCCAGACGCGCGCTCGAGTCCGCAGCCGCCGTTGCGACCACCTACGAACGATCAACCCCTATCCGAACAACCCTCGCCCATCTTCTGGTTAAGGGTGATTGGAATGACGAAACGTGGGGGTCCCCGAGGTTACGGTTACCTTGGAAGAACCAGAGACACACCGGCGCCCAGAACTCGCCGCCGCCGACGCTTTCGATAGTAACCGCGGTATATACGAGTAATAATAATAATAACAATAATAATAATATATTATAAACCTTTATAAACGTATAAAAATAGTATTTCGTGTTGCGATAGAAATAACGTGACGAACGTTTCGTGTTTGCGAAAGTAAAAATAAACTCATGTTATACGTCGATTTATGGTCATCCAATAATATTATTATTAATTTTCTCTTTTACATTTAAAAATATATTTTTGTTTTATTCTAAACAATGATATCATATTCTAATAGGTACCTAAACTTTGAATTTATGCTGCCCTTAACACGTTGTCGTACGATTCCGTCCTATCAACGCGGTATACTATTAAAGTGATTTTTTAACAATTTTATCCATAATATCTATGTTATTCTATCTCTTATTATTAGATTAGTATTATTTTTTATAAAATACACGAACAAAAAAAAAAAACACTAATAATTAAACATAAAACCTTATCAAATTGTACGATTATTCTTTATGGCTCCAAACCGTACACTAGCCAGAATATATAATGATAATATTATAATATTAATCGTAACGAACATTTATGTTACATAAACGTTCGTTTACGACTCACTAAATTCAATTGTTTGGTTAATAGATGATAATATTAAAAATTTGTTCACGTTTCATGATTTTTATGGCTATTTTACTCGGTCGCTTTTTCGCGTTTCTCGTATATTTTATGATAATATTATATTTAATTTTTGTTTTTTCACGACCGGTTTCCAAATATTACTGTTGACTATATCACGGCAACCATCCATACACGTGACATTAATTATTTGACAAACGTTTGAAAAATAAAAATATTTGTATTTAGATTAAATTGAACTCTTGTTTTTATTGTCATTTAGCGTATACTCTTGTCGGCAGTATTCTCACATTAACAAAACGACTTAGAATATCGTTAGTGATTTATGATAAATTTAAAACAAATCACGACATTTTTAATTGTTTTATACAAATACTAACTAATTGAAAAATCAATTCAATTTTAATATTTAATTTAATCGAAACTATCGTATCATTTTCACTTATTTCAATGCAATTATGATAAAATATAAATTTTTTTTTTAAGTTATAAGTGATGAAAAATATTATTTTTATATTTATTTTTTTAAATATAAACACTCTATTAAATATAAAATAATAATAAAAAAAAAATGTGATATCTATTCTTCTTTCAATTTTCAGATAAAAAAATATTTCATTTAATAGATAATTTTATAATGTAGTATTTTATATTGGTAAAATGATTTATGTACAATACTTTAACAATTATTGCAAGTTATAATAAGAAATAAATGTTAATATTCTACACGTATTTCCTTTGAGGATAAATGGAGCTTGAATAATGAGGTAAGTATTTAATAATTTATTACATTTCATTTTTTTTAAAAAAAAAAAGTATTAAAATTTATTTTGAATTCCAATGACACGAAAAAATAAATAAATAAAATAAGAATAAAGACGATGACATTGATGAAAAATGCTATAGATATTAAAAAATTATTTTAAAAAACATATTATTAGTTATTATAATAATTTGATTGTTGTAATATTACATAAACTGTTAATTACGGTTCATATTTTAACATTAGAATGTTCATAATAAGTATTAATATTATAACTACTATTTGTTCAAATCTATAATCTTGTTATAAAATATTATAAAATTACAAAACTTATATTTTCACGTATCCACAAAAAAAAAAAATTATAATTTCATTAAAAATAATATAATTTACATACAGTGTTCATTAAATGTTATAATTTGTTTTAATGATCATTGCTATATAATATATAATTATAATAATATTTTTATTAAATGTATTTTATATGATTGTATTTTTGTTTAATTATTGATTGCTTATAACTTTGAAAACTTAAATTATGTAAATTTATGTGGAATGAAACATAATATTTTGAAATTTAATTTTAAAGTGTTACATTTTGAACGTTGACAATATAATTTTCTATCAAACTGTCATAATATCATTTAATTAATAATTAGGTAGACTCATTATTATAAAGAAATATGATAATATTATGATGTGAAGTCTTAATTATAAATGAGATTTAATTCTTTGTTATTCCACTCGTATATACATAAACTTCTAAAACTCGTTCTGTAAAATAAATAAAAATATTTAGAAAATATAATGATAATAATTTTTGTTTTTTTTTTAAAAAAAAAAATTAATCATTATTACAATTACATATTTTACATTTTGCGAATGAATAATTTTAGTATAATTTTCTTAAATTTTCCAACATAATTGGATAATATGTTTTAGTAATAATAACTAGTTTAGAATGAAAACGTGATAAGTTTGCCCGGAATACAAGTGTATAATATTAAACTCACTATTAAACTCGTAAGGTATTTTCCAATTCGCATAACTAAATGTAAACACATTTTTTGTTTTAATTAAATGTGAACATCATAAGATTCAATTTTCTTTCTCTAATTAGATAAAAAAATTCCAAATAATTAATATTTAAACAAAATATAAAATAATATATAACACTATTTTAATGCGACGTGTATACAGAAATAATATGATGGGTTTTTTTTTAAAATAAATTTCTATTCAAAACGTAATTTCTGTGTATTTAAAACGATTCACAAGTACGAATGATTTGAATTCGAAAAATTTAATTCAAGAAAGGTGATACGGGTCAATTTCTTTAAATACGAAGTTTTTTCCCTTGAGTATTAGACATTAAAAAAACATTATTTATAGATATAAAATAAATGTCTATAAATACACTCTATAATATATTCAATATAACTGAATGTTTATTCAGTCATAAACAAAATAGGAACCCTGCGGCTTCGACGTTGTCGAGACCTGATTTACAAAAATTTGATTTAAAGTTCCCGTGGGCAAATTACATAATACATCGTGTGATATTACACTTTTTTCAAGAATAAAATAATAGAAATAACTAAACATCGCGTTGTAAAATACGATAAATTATTATACGTTAAAATATATAAATATATTATTTTAAATTATTGATACGATTTTCATTTAGTCCGATGCCTTCACTGTGAATTGCCTTCGAAACGAGCAAGTAATGAACACTTTTTTTCAAAACCAAATAATTATTTGATAGGATATATTATTATATATTGGTTCCAATTATATTTATATAATGAATATAATTATGACATAGACATAAATAAATAAAAGTAATATAACTGTACATGCTATCATCTATTATTGTAATTAAATAAGAAAATTCTACATGAATATACGACATGTGTAAGATATTAGGTATATTAGACTAAATACATATATTTGTTTCAAGACAATACGGGTAGTTAAATATAATATATATTTTTTAAATATCCTCGGAAAAACATATATTATCATTGGTGAAAAACTTGAATTCCATAATACTTCGTAAAGTAACATTTAAAAAAATATCATGTTGTAGCAGTAGGTATAATGATATTGAATTGGTAAGTCAAATGTTATTAATTGATAAAAGACGAGTTGTTTTTGCATTCACGTAGTTCAAATTTTTTAGTAAGAGAAAAAAATATATGTGTTAGGTATGTGATAATATAATAGTAGGTATTAATGATACGAAAATAAATATTACTAACTAAAATAGACTTATTTTTATTACAACATCATATCTTTGTTATTCTTTAATTTTGAAAAATATATACGAATGAATCCATATAGCAAAGGCGCACAAACAATACAGATTGAATAACATTAGGAGGAAAAGATAGAATTAATATAAAAATAGAATAAATATTTATTATAAATTCTATTAATAAAATTATATAAAATATTATATAACAATATTTATATAATGTTATAAATAATTATATATTTAAATGTATTGTAAAATCATTTTATTAACGTAACACGAAATTATAAAACATAATTTAATGTTTTAGGTACCTAATAAATTATAACCTAATAATAATTACTTATTATTATTTTTTTAATTTAAAATTTAAACTTAATTTATTTTAATTATCAAATCGTTAAATTTAATAAATTTTACATCTAAACTACCTATTTATTTTTCACTCAATTAATTTTTATTTACAATACTGATCAATGAATGTACAATTTGTTTCGATATGTTATAAAAATTTAGTTATATAGTAACTATTATGAACACGAGATATATGTATTTTAAATTATTACATATTTCAGTATTAAAATTAACTTCAAACTACAACATGAACGATTAAAATATCACCTAAAATACGAATATAAACACTAACATTATGTCATTTGCAAAACATAATAATATATAATAGGTAGGTACGCCAGTCGTCCTTTACAATGTCATCGTGTTTTATGACAGACGTCAACCTCTCAACCTATATGCAGAATATTAATTGACAGTATTTGTTCAAATCGATTTACAACTCAGAATATAAACGAAATTATACACTTCAAATATATAACACAACAATATTAATTTATGTAGACCACCATGTGCGTGTGATAGACTCTAAATAAAATTTAGTGTTAAATAAATTCAATTCATTGATTAAACTACATAATATTATAATTAATTTATTGTAACTTATTTGTACATAAATATTATCATTATCATTAGGTACGTAATTTTATATATTAGTAAATGATCGTAGAAAGAAGTTTAAATTTTGTGTTTGATAAAAAACTGAACTTGAACTAAACCGTATCATCATAAAACTTATAAGATTACATAAGATAATATTAAATAAAATTATAAAATTAATTGAAAGATTGTGAGCATAAAATGGTATGAAAAATTTAAAAAATAAACTTATAAATTATCATAATCTCACTTATAAATATTCAAAAATATTCAAATCGATTTGTTTCCAATTTTTATGAATAATACCTAATTATAATCCTATTCTATCTGTCTAAATATGATCTACATATCATCAACTAATATTGGAAGTTTACTAAAGTTTTTATTTACCAGAGTTATAATTTAATTTATAAAATATAAACGATTTTCAATATTATCTAAAATTTCTGAACTTTATCACATGTTTTTGTATTAGGTACATACTCGTACGTTTTGATGATTAAAATGACAATTATTTACTATCAATTTGTATTTTTAAAAAAAAATTATAAATATAATTGAAACTTATTTGACTTTTGCGGCATAAATTGACTCATTAAATTTTTTTATGTGTTCTACCAAAGTTTATCAACATTAAACTTAAAATTGCGAGATATATTTAAATGCTTTTATTTAATTAAATATAATATGTACTTGGTTACTATTTATAACCGTTTTGTATAATATGAATTACCATGATAACGAGTAACGTAAAGTCCAAATGTCACATGTATAATAACCCTTTAAAAATAAATTATAATATATATAATACTAACTGAAAAAAGATAATCTACAAAAAAAAAAAAACAATCCAATGGATAGGTCAAATTTGCTATGCATGTGTGGATGTATAAACTAGAAAGATATGATTTATTATGGTTTTTCATGAAATTCGTAAGTTCAGTTATTAATTTTTCGCCATTTTTGTACTTTATTTATTTTCATTATTTATTTTTTTAAAACCTTCCAGTATTACAAAACATGACAGTTTTTGACTGCATTCAACCAAAACATTAGTGTTAAAATATATTTATTGCTAATTTTTACTATATTATAAATATTATGTTAAATCGCACAAAATAATACCAAAATCCAAATAGGACATTTGATAGCACATCATACATGTATAATACATGTACATTATTTAATTATTTTATAAACCGTAAACGACCGAAATAGTATTTATTTCCACTTACAATTGTCAACCACTATTATAAAAATATAGTAATATCAAATTACTTTGGTGTGTAATTAACTTTAATAATAAAATAAATTTCGGGTTAATTGTGTATTGATCTATTTGAAAACGCAATCCACTGAATTGCGTTTTGTTTAATTAATTTACAATAATTTTTATTTTTCAATGAAATGCTAGAATATTATGATTGATAGAATATTTAAATTATCGAATAGTTCAGAAAGGATTTAATTTTTCGTTGTGTTGGGTAGGTACATACCGGTCGAACGCGGTTGCGTTCGAAAGTCATCTATTCATGGTACGGAAATGTCATATGGACAGTTTTTATCAATTGTCATCCCCATCGATGATTCGGGTTCGTTTTGATACATTGTCACTATCCCATAACATTCCAGCACCGATAACCTTGTCGCGTCATAGTCCGTCGTTCGGTTTTTTCTCACTGTCTTTTTCGACGTTACCACGCTTTTCAACGTAATCGTCGTCATCACTCTCATTTGTTTATTGCTTTTGTTGACACACGTTCGAGCAGTACACGCGTTTCTCTTCTTTGCATTATACGCATTTGTAATGATATGAGGACACATCATTATGTATCTTATATTATATCAAAGTACACAAGACCACAGATATGGTCAGTTATGTAAAAAATTCAAATGTATTATCTATATTTCTTTTTGGTGACTTTGTGTAATAAACAAACTCTGATGCATCGGAACGCCGACACATTTTTAACAATTAACAAGATAGTCCCGTTACACACCCCATCATAAAATACCGTTAGAAACCCCGTTAGATATCCCGTTAGGAATACCGTTATAAAGATTTGTACAATAAGCAAAACCATGTCAAGGACGAGGATCCTATGGACCCGCCGGACAATTAATACCCTCATTTATCAGAAATACATTTTACAGTTATAACATCATCCACACATACCCTTTGATCTCTTCCGACAACTGAACATTACGTGACTATTCAATTTCAATTCCCTCACTCCTAAGAAAGACCTTGAAATTCTCACCCCAAGACCTGACCAGCAGGGCATATATACGACCCACGAGAACGCGCGCCCCTTCAGTGTGCGCACGCTCCCGAACAAGCTATCATTTTCGACATCAACGGCTTTCCGATTTTCATCAGAGTTCATCTTTGCGATCAAAATTCTCAAGTGTTCTTTATTTCATTTCCATTGCTCGACTATCGACTTCACCATCTCGTAGAGTGGAACAAGCGGTCAGCGGGTAAGTTATTGAATATAAATTTTATGCTTTGCATCAGTCTAGATTTTTCCATTCAAGAAAGCCAGTGGTAACTAGTTCGGTTAGGTTTAGATGAATAAATAATAAAAAAAAATTACAAAAAAAAAATAATAATAAATTGTAAAATAATAACAAAATTTGTATACATAACTTGTATATTTTGTATAATTACCAAGTAAAAAAAAAAAGATATATAAAATAAAATTTGTATAATTACCTAGTGAAAGAAAATTTGTATAATTACCACGTTAAAAATTTGTATAATTACCAAGTAAGAAAATAATTTGTATAATTACCAAGTGAAATAAAACCCTGTATAATTATCACGTTATAAAATTTTAAAATAATAAAAAGAAAATTTGTATAATTACCACGTTAAAAAATTTGTATAATTACCAAGTATAAAAAATAATTTGTATAATTACCAAGTGAAACAAAACCCTGTATAATTATCACATTATAAAATTTTAAAATAATAAAAAGAAAATTTGTATAATTACCACGTTAAAAAATTTGTATAATTACCAAGTATATAAAATAATTTGTATAATTACCAAGTGAAACAAAACCCTGTATAATTATCACGTTATAAAATTTTAAAATAATAAAAAGAAAATTTGTATAATTACCACGTAAAAAAATTGTATAATTACCTAGTGTAGAAATAATCTGTATAATTACCAAATGAAATAAGAAAATAACTTGTATAAATATAACACAAAGATAAAAAAATCAGCAAAATATAAGTTATAATAAATATCGATAAGTTTATATATAAAAAAAAAGGAGAATTAAATAATAACTCTATCATAAATCGTATTTAAATTTATGAAAGATTATTTTGTGTTACTTGGAGACTTTCGGATTTACCACCCCGAGGCCCTTCTGGCACCGGAAGGAAGGTAATAACACAATCCAACAATTCACCTTTATTTGTATTTTCTTTGTCTTACACGAGCACCTTTAAGAGGCCATCACCTCCCTTCCTCCACTTTCTCCCACTTCTCCACTCACCTCATTCCCCCCTTCAACCCTTTATTTTCACCTTTCCCCTTGCCCTCCGTTTCCAGCCTTTCTTTTTTTTCGTGTTATTACACATTTTTACACGAATCTTTTTCGTCGTCTCTATGGATCTCCAGTGTGAGCAGAAACCTTCTCCGTCGTCAGCAGATGAACTCATGAAAGTACAGAGACACGCAGGTGCATTTCGGCGAACGTGTTTTACGATGACAATAATTTGCTGTCGAATATTCCACCGATAGACTTCTGTTATCAGAAGAGAAAGCCATAGTGTTTTAAGAACGGAGTAGTATAGTGCCAGCTCCTCAACAACCTATAAGAGAGGGCTGATGAAGTGATGAAGTGAAAAGTGCCTCTAAAAAGTGAACCAGAGACTTGATAATCAATCATGACGGATAGATGCGCAGATAGTAGAACATGAGGATGGAGTTCTACCTTACACAACTAATGGACAAGGATGGTTTGGATAATACCTGTACCATAAACACGAAATACTTTTAATTTAAATAAACTTTAATGCCACAATAAAATAATAAAAGAATAATTTAAAATATTTAATATTAATAATATTTCCAATCGATATAATAAATTTTAACCAAAATTTTAATTAGTGTTTAATTCGTCTATGTTTATTATTTAAATAAATAAATATAATAGACTGTATGTCTTGAGTATCGACGTATAATTCAATATAATAATTTTGTTAGGTAGGTATGGAAAAAATCTAAAAAAAAATTATATCATTAATTACCATCTAATTACAAAATGAACTACACACTGTTTGAAAATTATTAAAGTCAGGCAACTTTAATTATTAAACTTGTTTTTTAAATCTTGTTAATAACGAAATTGTGAAATTAATCATAAAAATCGTTGTATCAAAAGATTAAATAAATGAAGATGTAACAAATTTTTAAATAATTATTATAGTAAACGTCTAAAAGACTTTAAATATTAAAAAAACAATTTTAATTTTTTTATCTCCGTTAACATAATTTAATATGAAATAAAATACAATTAAAATATTTATAATTAATTAAATATTTTTGTAATTGCTTTTACACATTAACGGGTTATTAAAAATATAAAATGGAATTAAAAGTATACTCTGTAATTATTTTAAATTAAAAAAAAAAATAAAATAACAACATACATATCGTTTTTCAATAATTTTATACGATATGTTTTCAATTATATACTTACAAAATGAATTATTATTATTTATAATTATAAATAAAAATCACATAATATCATCGTCCTCCGAATTGGAACGTTTAAAATAAGAAATCTAACAGAATTGATCGTTCGTACGGATTAGAACACCTCTTAAGAAGAGTCGGTTGTACTTAGAAGAGAACTACTTGGAAATACAGAGGAAATTAAACACAGTAAAATATATAGATCAGAACTTCTTTATAGCAAAAGAAAAAAAAAATAGCTTAAAAAAAACACGTTTAGTAGAAAACGATCGAAGTAAGTTTATTTGAAAATATTTAAAAGAATATTGTCGAAAAAAAAATGTTGCGCAGATGTTTATTTCAAGTTATATTACAAATAAATAAAAACTTACGCTTACGCGCGTAGTTCACACCCACCATCGTAGAAAATATATTGTTTCTTTTTCTTTGCGTTTATTTACTCTATTATTTTTTAAAAATATATAAACCAATTATAGGTTATATACATATTATATTATATGCAACATATAAGGCACAATAATATTTATTTAAGTAATTTTATCATAATTTAAATTTATAAAAACAAGTAAACTAGTATTTAATGTTTTCATTAAGTACATTTTAATTTTACACAATATTGATTTTATAACAAATTTTCATTTTTAAAGGATAAAATTATTACAAAATCCTTAAATCTATTCTCTTAAAATCTCATCAAAAAAAATAAATAATATAATAATTATAAATATCGAGTAAAAATTCATATTGTTTTTTTGTTTAAAACACAAAATATAATTAAAAAACGAATGCGTTTCGTTTTTGAGTCGACAAACGTCTGTTTTCTACACAAATTATAATTTCATTACAAATGACTGAGTGGCACACAACACCCGATAGTGCAACCCATATGGTAACACGTGATATTATTATCTATTAGTTTTTGAATTTTGACAAATACGTTCACTGTAGTGTATACCTATATGATATTATTATGATAACGACGACCATTCTTAGACATTGGAAGGATGTATTTCGGACCTGGATAAATAATAACATTTGGACTAGGAGAACGTTGTGATTTTTACTGTTGTTGAAACCAATGCCGCGGGTAAACGGTCGCACGTCTTAACGCTATTTTAATTAAATCTGAGAATTTCTAATAATCACACGCGTCTTAAAAACGTTCAATTAAAAATAAACGTATAATATAAACGATGACGATATTTATTTCCACTTTCTTTGTCGCGACGAGATTCCATTCCAAATTACTTCGTCCCCCTCGTCTTCTATATAATATTATTCTTCCACTTCGTCCTCATCATTTTATCCTCTCGCGCGTCTTTCGTTCGCCTCTCTCGCAGTCTTTACGTTCTTTTTACCGCTTACCCGATCGCAACGCGTCCGTTTGTTTTCGGTTTTCAGTTTTCGGGCCTGGGAACCGCGGATGCAAAGCTTTCGAGAATGTCGCACGCGAATAACGTTAAAGTTTTCGTATTAAAAACGCCGTGACGAAATGAGTGGAGGAACACGCGTAAAAATGTCGTTCCGCCTCGCGAGCACGTCGTTCGTTTCCAAACTGAAACCGATAATTTACGACTCTAGTTGTACGCAGCAATTTTTAAAATGAACTCCGAAGTTTCCCTCCGCGTCAATCGTCAAAATTACATTTTTTTCTCGAACGAAAAGTCTCCTATAGGGGTTTTATATATATTATTTACGATATACATTTATAATATATTTTGTTTTTTTTTTTTTTTTTTTTGTTTTTTGTCCCGCCACAGTCGCGCGCCGAAGGTATTTGACGTTGTTTTACAAGTACAACAAATTTTTGGAAAACGAAACTAATGCAATTTATTAAACATCTCTCGTACAAATAAGGCGAGCAATAACGTCCCACGTTCGTTCTTGACAACGTTTAATATACTTTCGTGGGCGTACACCTTTCAACCAGTTTTGATGAGGTTCTCATGTTCTCAGTTTTATCGTTCGAAAACTATTTGGTTATAATTTTATAAGCAAAATGGAATCCGATATTTAAGTAGACAACAATTTAGAGTGACAAGACCCAGAAACAATATTATTATGTACTTTATGATATGTAAACTTCAATTTATTATAAATTTATAACATACACACGGATTAGTGAAATTTACGATAACGAAGAAATAAAATAACAGTGAAATTTATAATATCATATAGGTAAGTCATATAAATTTAAGATAATCGACTAAATTCTGTATTTCGAAATTTTTAGTGATTCAAATCTGTAATTCGGGATATGCCGAATTGTGATTTTAACCGTATCCATATGAGCTTAAATTTTATCGTTAAATTAATAATGTCTAATATCGTCTATCGTTATGATGGTCAAATAGCAATAATTATATTATTACAATTTCATAAACACGTTCGGTGCGAGAACCCTGTTTGCTGTTCGCAAAATAACAATCCGATGATCTTCTAAGAAAGTGAGTATAGCGAATTTTCCCAAAAAATTATTTTTATTATTAGCTTCTTTAATATCTTCCGACGTTCGTAGTGTAGCCAAGAATTAATTAAAACGAAGGGGATGTAAAAAATGCAAACGAATTTAGAGAACATTATAATTATAATATTAACATAAAATATAGAAATATATATATAAATTCACCCCGGACGTAAGTAGAATGGCAATCGCAATACTAATGTGAGTAAATCATTTTTTTTTTATCATCTTTCGTTTTAATCTTAATACTTTAAATTAAGTTTTAAAATGTTACTACGAAATCGTATTTCCCGATAGATTATTAATGAAACGAATAATATTTGTCTTTTCGAATTAAAATATTATATTAACTATTACAAAGAATAAACCAAATTATAATATTATGTAGTAAATAATATTAATTCTTATTATAATTTATACGAATATGAATGTCTAACTACGTCGAATAACACAGCACACGAGTGAATAAATGATACCAGTGTATGAATGACACCGTAAGCCGATTAAGTAAAATATTCACAAACATTTTCATATAAAATTGTTTCTCTTGCAGTTTGCGTAGTTATAACATACACCTCGTAAACATAAATTAATATTAAATGTAACTTCGGCGAAGGTATTAATCTCAAAACACCACAGTCGTAGGTTTAGTTATTCCTTTTATTTTTCAGATTTCCGACCGTTTAATATTTGAATTCTATAATATTATTTTTAATTTTTACAAGTTTTTTTTTTAAGTGTTGACAGATAAATAAATTTCACATTTTTCTCCTAATTCTTAAGTTTTAACCAAAAAATCGTACCTAACAATAACAAAACAAAATATAATATTATAAATCAAATTAAAACTATTCAATATGCATCGAATATAATATTTTTAATTATTGTTTTACAGCAAATGATGAATTTTAAAATGTATGGGAACTTTCCTAGCAATATCATCTTTGATTTAATAAATATTTGTAAAACAATAATCTTAAAATTGTTGGTGATAAGGATAACCAATATATTTGATGACGTTTCAGAGAAAATTATAATTCCAAACTATATTGGATCATAATATTTTATCTATTATGTTTAAACAAAATAATTATTATAAAATTAAGAAAATGTTATTTAATTTGTTATTAATATTCAAAAAATTTACAGAATGATTCCATTTCATGTCTCGAATAATATGAAAAATTCAAATTCGGATTATTTATTTCAACAAAAAAATACATAATATTATGACTGTATATTAGAAACTACACATAGACATATAATGTTGGCATAAATCGGAGAAAAGTACCATGAAACAACGACCAAACGATCGTAAAAATATATTTTAACTTTGTTTAATTGGTTAGAACGAAATAAATAGTATTCTATCGTGGCATATTTTACCTCAATAACGTTGGCCATTTTTGGATATTCACAAAATTTGGCAGAGGCAATACATTCTTATGACACCAGTTAAGTCGATAAAGACCTGCAAAGCCCAGAAAAGTTATTTCTTTTTTATTTTTCAAGTTATTTAACCCCTAAATACCGAAACGGCCATTGGGTCGAAATTTTGCCAAATGTAGGGTGAAAAATCGTAAATTATTTTCATTCTTCATAAACACTATGAAAAACACATAGAAACATAAAAACATTTCATGATGTTCTACGTTTATCGTCAAAATCGAAAATATTTATGTAACAGTAAATTATTTTGTTATACATCCTAATATAATAATTTTTGAAATTTTACAAATCACTTATAAAATTATATTTTGCGAATATCTATTTCAGAAAAAAACATTTATAGCTATAATAATAAAAATATTAATTACTCAAAATAAAAAAAAACTTTAAATTTAAATATATATTTTAGATTTAAGGAATTAATTAAATTTAAAAATATATTAATAAGTTTTATTATTTAAATACATTTTCTATAATTCTATGTGACTATTTCAAAAAGTTAAGAACTGTATATAAAATCCATTTTATTCATAATATAAATATATAAAATAGGTAAAGACATTTTATTCTTAGCAAAACTTCATAACAAATATTATTCTAATAAAAGCTTATTATATTATAATATAATACAATTCACTAAATAGCGAATAGTTTACGATAAAATATAAATACCTGCTTCTCTTTTTTTTTTTTTTTTTTTTTTTTTTTTTTTTTATTTTTTATTTATATTTATAAAAAATTCGCTAAAATTAGTTATGATGAAGTTTTTAATACTTTATTGTTCGTTGTAAATTAAACCTAATTTCGTTAAATTAAAAATAAAGTTGTAAATATCAAAAATTCAACAAATAAATGTATGAAAAAATATAACAATTTAATAGTAACAATATATAGTTGTTCATTCACCCCTAAATATAATTATAAACCAATTATCAATATTACTAAATTATATTTTTCATTTGTCATGTAAATATATTCTGAATGAAGCGAAGAATGTATTGCTTCTACAATGATGTTTGTATTATTTTTTTTTTTTTTTTTTTTTTTTTTTTTTTTTTTTAGTTTGCATGTAAACATTAAGTCTATATCATATTTACGGTACCCATTTAGAGATTTTATGGGCATTTATATAGTTATATTAAACTTAGAGACTTAAAAATTGCATAGGGTATTTATATATTACCTATATGTGATAAAATTTTGGAATTCTTTCATTCAAAACGAAATGTAAATGAGTATCTATGCGTTTTAAATTCTTTTTATAAATATGTAAACATTTTAATCAATTTGTTTGACTGAACTTCGCTTAGAATCATTTTTTCGAATGCAATTATTTATCATGGAATACAAATTTTATTCAAAAATTCAATACTATCCCTAGGCGTAAAAAACACCTGTAATACTTTCACAGTAGTTATCAGCTTTTTCAATAATTACGTTACAATAGTTAAAAATTAAATATTTTAAACGCATTTATAATACTACCTATTATTTAAATTATTGTACTCGTAATATTATGTCGTTAGATTAATTTACCATAAATAAATAAATCATTTGTCAAAATTTTGTAATATTTATGAGAAAATTACAATAGTTTCCTCATTATAATCAGGTATAATTTATTTTATTTATTATTATTGTCCATTACGACATCTTCGATTGTACATTTCCAAGATTTGTATAATAAAATACAATGTAGGTATTTCGTGTACTCGGATTTTATTATTTTAAGTATACAAACAACGAAATGTAAATATTTTTAAAAACGTAATCAGACTGTGGAGAGGACTAAAACAAATCAAAAATAACTACATTCGCCATTTTTCAAGACCAACTTACTTAGCTTTAAGTACACAGCGCGAGACGAGAAAACAAAGACTTTTAAATTGGAACAGAAAATTGGATTACTTTATTTTTCTATATTTACTGTTGACACACAAACAATAAGTAATTATATTCCTTTAAATATTAGAAAACCTTACGACTTCCCAAAAATAACATGTACAAACGAAACCTAAACTATTTAAATATATTTTTCTACTCGAATTATCAGTTTTAGTAAATTATAAGAATAATTTAAAGTGTTTAACAATCCAAAAGCTGTAAGAACATTATTACACGTCTATAAAACTTATTTTTTTTTTAATTTTGATATAACATAATGACTAATGATAATCGTAATAAACTAAAGTTTTCTTTTTTTCGAAACAACAAACCAATAATTATAATTATTTTTTATTGTTCCTAGACATAATACATAATAGTAATACATAATACATAATACATAATACATAATAATAATACATAATACATAATAATAATAACATTATTGCATCGTGTTATGCAGAATCACTATAGTCTCTTCATTGCGGTTCATTGGATAGTAATTAATTAAAAACAATATCGTCTGAATCGATCCCATCGGAGCAGCCGTTTCGAAACGAGGACGACAATAAGACTACCTGCCAGCTTGTTAGTTTTGTATGAAATTCGATTTTAACATAAATATTTCGTGAATATATCATTCGTATATAACATATTATAATATTATGTTACGTCAAATTACTTTATAATGACACACTCGCGGTACTCTCGTACACGCAGAGATATCGCGTTTCAAGAAAACCGCGTTCGACCGGCTTCGGCGGTTTCTGTTTTGACGCGAATACGTTAAGCACGGCTTCGGGGATTTGTACGCGGACAAAACGGAATAAATACAGGTATAATAAATATGCCACGGAGAGAATTTCGACAAACGTGTAAGTATAAGAAAAACGATAATACTAATTTATACGAGCGCGTTTATAGACGATTCGGTGTAATGTTATTTCATAAAATTATTCGCGAATGAATTACGATTATCTCTGAATACGGACGAAATAAAACGAATTTATCGATAAATAAAAAAATAAATAAATAAACATAACGAACGCGAGTGACGGATTTGTCACGGGCATAAAATGCGAAATTATTGTAACAATGACCTTAGTTTTCGCGGTATAAAAATTATAATATCGTAACGCTTAGACGTACGTATTATAATAATATTTCGTTTAAAATCCATTGTTTTATTCGATTTTTCGTTTCCTACACCAAGGCGACAGTGTGGATTATTATGTGACCGAGTACGATATTATATGTTACGAACTCGCGTATGATGTTATTACGATAATGTTATACCCACGCGTTCGCAAAATAACAATTGCGTTTTGACGAATTGCGATTGAATTCACACGTATACGCGTCGTATTGTACGCCATACATAATAATATATCACATGATGTAGGTGTTGTAGGTAGGTATATTTCTTTTTTTCTTTTTTTTCTTTTTTTCGCACACTCGAAAGCATATCGTAAATCACTATATACCGCGCCCGAACCTATAGACACTTTATACCGCGGTATAATAATAATATATAAAGTGGTAGGTACGGATAACCACCTCCCGTTCGCGAAAACGCCGTATACGAGTAATACGTATTGAGTTCGCGGTAGATTATTTTATTATTTCGAATCTCGATTTTCTTCCACGCTCTTCACTCGCGGAGCACGCGATTGCCTTTTAGATAAACAAAACCTATAGGTATTTAATAAATCCAAAACACGAAAAACCAGTGATAACACGCGTTATAGAAGAAGTTATTGTAATATTATACGATACTCGTACTTATTATCCTTTCCCGTTACGTTATAACGATTAATATAATATTATGGTCGAAACTGCGAACAAGAATCATAAATTATAAATCAAAATTAATATTATTTTCGATATATTCTATCCGTGTACGTTTTTAAGTTTATTTCAGTTTGTTTTTCCAGCAAAATCGCTAAGAAATAAAAAAAAAACCACAACAGTGTGCATCGGTGTCGTTAAACTACAAAACGAAAGGGACGGTTCGGCGAGAGAATCCATCCGACATCCAAGGGTAGAGAAAAGAAATAGCCACAGGAAGAAATGATCTCCCATTCGACGTATATACACGGGACCAAGAAAAATCGTCTCCTGCTGTCATGATTGATCGTAACGAATTCAATTCAACGTGCCAACAACACGCCTAAGCAGTCGATAATAACATCATGATCGAACTACAGCGTACTATTATTTTCTCGTTCTACAATTTCTCCTACAACATCCGCGTGATATAATCATAATAATAATATTAACCCCCAAATCCTCGATAATAATTCTTTGGGTACTTATGTTTTCCCATATTTAAACCAAGAATATAACTCCATCAAAAAGTTTAATAAAAATAGAAATTTGTATTATTATCAATTCATATTGTAATTGATAAATTGATATGGTTAGGTTAGAGATAAAGGTTCACAGATAAACGATGTCAACAATAAAACTTTTTACAATAATACAATTTAATTTTGATTAAAGTTTTATTTATTTACCAAGAAATATTTTGTACATTATATATAGTTAAAATTTACGTAAACTTTATTTTTACTTAGTCGAAAAGTGTATTATTATTATTATTTGAAAATAATACAATATTAATAATCTCTTTTAACTTTTTCCAGTATCAGTAAATGTTTAAAGTTATTTAATTAGTTGTTACAATTGCCCTTGTGGTGGGCAACAAACAACTAATAAATAATAACAATATAATATACCTATTCATAATATTTGTTAAAAGTTGATATGTTGACATCAATTTTACTAATGTGTAACAAAAATTAATATTGATTAATTTTAAATTAAGAACTTTACAGTTACTATTTCCCTCCATTCACATCTACATCTGATGAGGTTGAAACAAAGTAATAATATGTCATTTTGTAGAAATCCAAACAAAAGCTAGTCAAATCAATACAAAATATTTTAAGGTATTTATTTATTACAATAATTTTTCTAAAGTCGATGTTATGTCACATACTACTATGCATAATTAATTAAATAATAAATTCGACAACAATTCAATTTGTAAATAAATAATGTATAAATATGAAATGGATTATAATATTTTTATTTTTGATAGACTCATTTCGTTGGTAAGAGTTTGTTCTACGTAAATATTTTTAAAAAAAAAAAATTTAGGTAAAATAGTATAATTTATATTTTACATTTAAAATTAAGACAATAAAAATTAAATAAAGATATCTATAGAATATTGTCTTTAATTATTATAATAATATGTATAATAATATTATTTAAGTACAATTTTTAAACAAATCTCGAAAAAATATTTATAATACATCAATACAATATATAATACGATATATTGACATTTTAAAAGTATTCAAAAATCGTAGGATTTATTAGCCAACAGTAAATCTAAATATTACAAACTATTCGTACTAACAGATGATAATATTGAAATGGTGTTTCATAATTTATTTTTATAATTAAACTATTATCTAAATGGAGGTAGATAACACTTCTCAAGATTTTTTTAGTTAACAGTTTAACACTAGCAATCGTCCACTTATTACTATACTATAATAAATTAATAACAGTAGTTGTTAAAACTTAATATTAAATAAACTACGAAGTAATTATAATACGTATATATTATTATATAATATAAATAAAAATCTTAGCTTAATAATTATGGGAATACGCGAAACTTCAATATAGTTCTGTTTTCTACAATGTATAATATGACTGTTAATTAATATCTGTGCATCTTTCCACTCCTTTTGATCTATTTCAACCACACCGAGTGCCGTTTGTAATTTCATAAAAATAATATAGGTATATATAATATATTATGTATCTTATACCTGATAAAATTCATGTAATCTTCGAAGCATATTCACATTTATTGTGATCTAAGTATATCAAATCATCCATAAGTTTATTGTTTTTGAGATAATTAAAAATATTTGTCCTAATATTTTCCGATATAAAATGCGTTTTAAGGAGAACAATGACGATAGGCTTAATTCCACCTATAAATGAAATTTTATTATTCACAAAGTTATTATTTAAACGTAATATATATATATATATCTGAAAAAAAAGAAATAATTTTTTTTAGAAATACCTTCTTTGCAAAACAATATAATCATGTACGTCTTGAAGTTATCCGTATCGACGACGACACCGTGCGGAATTATAAACCCTTAAAATCAGATGATTATACAATTATAAATCACATTTTAATGGATGTCCATAAAATATTATAATACAGTTAAATTAGGTAATCACCTCCGTTTCCAATCATTTTCTTATCGGATTGAACACTAATGCCTATATAAAAAAAAAAAATTGACGAAATGAAAAAAATTACACGTTACTTAAAATCACACGATAAATATTATAAATACTATACATAATATCATTGATTAATTATAATAATTATTTGATGATAATAATATATGGTTGTCGTGCAGTACACTCACTTCGTAAAACTATTTTATTCATGTTTAATTGATAATTTCCGATCAACGACGCGGTGGCGATTCCGTAAGTCACCGTCTTATCACTGAAATGACAGATTCATTTATTTATTTTAAGTAATAAACTTTAATATGATTTCCGGAACAAGAGTTTAACGACGTACCGTAAGTTTGTGGAGAACATGACAAATGAAATAAGTCCTTGTCCTAACTCTATCGTAAAATCGATTCCCAGACATCCGCACGGCTGTTGAACGTCTAATGATTGTTCATTAATTTTATTATTATTTTATATTCATCCGCGGTTACTTAAATTACATTTCGTAATAATAATTGATATTATTTGTACGCTTATTGTCTTAAGTATATTATTAAAATGTAATAAAATACTGACGTTTAATTTATTGTTACTATATACGTATCGATACATAAAATTAAAACGATTTAAAAATAAAAATATAAAATATATTTTAATAATTACGTGTAAAATGACTACAATAATTCGTTTCGTCTCGAATATTCGAAATGTATACCATAAACCATCTTCCGACCATCTAAAATAAAGTAATATTACTTGGTCATATTAAAATAAATGGACATATTATTCTAGTAGTTATATTTAATGTCATAATTCAATAATAATTCAGAAATTTCTAAATATTAGTAACAATAGAAGTAAGAATGAAATTCAAAAACCAAATCCTGTGCTTAGAGTATTTTTACATTTTCCGTTGTTCCTTTGTAAGCCTTGTACACTCCGCACGTGGAAACCATGTGATCAGAATCACTCGCCCATTGAATATTATTTAACTTATCGAATGGCACGGGTATCAAAACCGTATCAGGTTTGGGAATTCGCGTTTCTATGCCATAGGAGAACGTACATTTAAAACACAAGATCACTAATATAATATTACTACACAACGTTCGTTTTTTAGACATAATTTCGCAGTTAATAACACGCAGTTCAACGGAAAACGATCAAATGTGTTGAGCAATGTGTTATTATTGAAAAGAATAAAAAATGAGTAGGTACCTAATTAAGCGCTTTTAATTAACCGCGTATAACGACTGAAAACATCGGCTGAACAAACAGATCATAAATAATAATATGTCGTGATAACGCAATACAATAACAACTATATAATACAAAAACAAATATATTATTTAAAAAATTAAAGGTAGTAGTTAAAAAAATAAATAAAATAATATCATTCTTTTTTATGTGTATAGTTATTTTATTTATATAATATTTTATAATTATTTTTATATATTATCCATTAATTTTTTTAAATAAATTACATTCAAAGGTTAATTATAGCAACTGAAATCGAAAAATTACATTACCAAATATGACTTATGTAATATTATACTCAATATTGTTACATTTGATGTTATAACATTATAATAATATCATCGTAGTATATGTTGCACCCAAATGTGATATTTATAATATTAAATAAATTATTTAATTGATATTTTTCAAAATAATATTCAGTTAGAATGTTATTTTGTTATAAATGTGTATACTTGGTACTTCTACCTAAAGTATTGTCGAAATATTATTTATCGACTTAAAATAAACTTATAAGTAATCGACTTCAAAAAAAAAAAAAAAAAAAAAAAAAAAATGGCTAAAATTACGCTGTAAAATACAATATAACAAACAAAATTATTGTAGATATATGTAATTTAAAAATACATATTTTTTATTCAGTTATCCATATTATGCATATAACTCGTATATTATACATACAATTTGTAACCACGGTAAAGTTTACTCGAGAGTAGTTGTATTTATATGAATAAATATGTATACCATATGGTTTATGAAATGTTTTTGTTAACTTCGACTACCTAAATATAATAATTTCATAAAATCGCAAACAGTCGACTTTCTCATATTAGAATATATAATATTATATATCCGTACATATTATTATAACTGCGAAGTTCGTAAACGGCGTTTATTCAACCATAAAATCAATATAGTAGTCTCGTATTTTTACGACTTAAATTATAATAAATCTACCTATGTAAATTTTTCCTGTATAAAATTCGAATAAATATAAATACTTTGAGTAAAAAATCGATAAGAAATGTAAATTAAAGTCCTTAAAATTATTACTAAAACGAATTCCATCTATAAATATTAATCTCAATAATGTTCTTTTTTACAAAAAATATAAAAAATCAAAGAATAAATAATGTGAATAGATAGTTTTTTCTTATTCTGTATAATAATTAATATATTTATTCAAACAACGTATTAAATTTTTATATAATTTCAATAGAATTAAAATATTTATAACAAGTAAGTGAAAATTTAATTACAAAATATATCAAAACTATTTTATTAAAGTCTGTTAAACTTTTCAAATGATATACTCGTTTCATCAATGCCATAAATGTACAGGTGAGATAATTAAAATAATTACAATGACGTCAATATAAACACTCATATTGTGCAGCTGCAGTAAATAATTATGCAATTGTAATAATAATATAATTATTCTATAACATGCCTTTAAACATTTTATCGTTTGAAACAAGTTTTAAAACTTACAATTTAGTTATTCAGTTAAGATATAAGTGAAAATACTAATTTAATTTAAAGGTTAGGAATTTTTTTAATTAACATTTACGCGTTTCACAAATTAATCAACTATATAATTTTTAACTTTTTCGGATATTTTGTTTATACCAATACACCGAATTGGAGCGTGTACCACTCGTCTATCATTGCGAAAACAACACGTGATTTACAGTACGATTGTTGTTCGAAATGAAATAAATCAGCGTGTGTATCGTTTGTTGATAACGATAGTAAATTAGAAAAAATAATGTTAAAAAAAAATAATAATAATATTTTTGATTTGTCCGGTGGTACGAGGCGCGGGTGAAATCCAGGGAGATTATATTATTTATGTTCTTTTTTTTTTTTTTTTTTTTTTTTGTAACTTCCCCTGTTTCATACACATTTGCCATCGTCCGTGGCCACGATGCATCAAGATAAGATTATACCAGAACAAGTGCGTATAGTTTGAGGTTCGGCAGATAAATTTCGCAAAAACGTGCAACGCAACAATTACACGGAGTGGGATATCGTACACATTAAAGCGACATAAACATTAAAAAATTAAAAATTGTATACAAAATATAAGCTACCATTGGGACGTCATAAATTTGTCTTACGGGTAAAAACAATACGAGTATTACTATAATATTAATAATTATGATCGGAGATTGTGAAAAA
The DNA here is from genome assembly GCA_021307375.1 of Tetraneura akinire. Taxonomy (NCBI): domain Eukaryota; kingdom Metazoa; phylum Arthropoda; class Insecta; order Hemiptera; family Aphididae; genus Tetraneura; species Tetraneura akinire. The sequence goes on along the minus strand of JAIUCT010000013.1, from coordinate 12,158,500 downwards.
ATGTCGGTTATTCGGTGGATATAGTACGTTTTCGAATTTTTTCGCCAATCGAGGACGATAATATTTCGCGTCGTTTTCGACCTCGATAATAATTTTTTAATTTTTTTTTTCGACAACCCTATTCGAAATACTCGCTTTTTATCAGGTACGTTCGTGCGTGTATCTTAATGATTTAATATTACACGGGAGGATTTAATCGCGCAGAATTAAAACTATCCGAGCGTTTATAAAATGTATACACACATTATAATATTATTATTTCATTCCGGGTCTTGCCCTGCAATCGTTATAATATATTATTGTAAATTTTACATCCGACACGCGGATTGACGACATTCCTTTTAACATAATTATGTGATTATTTTATTATTGAAACGACGAATTAATATATACGTACTATCTGAAAACGTATTACACGATCTATTTCGTTCGGATAATATAACTAAACAGATCGTTTAAATTGAAAAATGCGATTCGATACTTTATCCGGTAATCATAAACTTAAGGTTCAAATAAAGAACTATACGCGACCGAAATCGGCTTATGCGTAATACGCAATATAAAATAAAACTCTTGCTCGTCGGTTTTTCGATAATAGGTACCTATTCATAGTATTATATAAGTAATAAAAACGAATATTTAAGATTATTACGTTAGGACGGTATTGAGTTATTTTACATAATATAATATTATTACCGCGTTTAAACTTTGAAATATTTTACGAAATATTCACTTATTATTACTTCTAATCGCAATTTTATTCTTTGTTAATAATCGATAATCATACAGTTGTAGTTAACGCGTGTTAAGTATTATTACATATCACGTTATTATAGATAACACGATTTTAAATTATTTTTAATAAGTTCTATCATTAAATTTTTAATGTATATGTTTCCGTATAGATACAATAATAATTTTACATAATTCCACGTAGAAATACAAATTAAAACTTTTATTTCGACGAGGAAAAAGAATAATCTACTTTAAATATTTAAATTATTATTTTACAAACTATTTTTACAATAATATTTTCTAATTTCAACCTAAATATTATATTGTATACCTAACTATTATTATACGAATTATAATATTTATGATTACGAGTAACGTTGTTTAATTTATACACTCGTAGATTGATTTTATCCAATAAAAATAATAATTTTTGTAAACGTTGATAAAATCGAAAAATATTTTAAATTTTACGATAAAACCATAAAATAATTTAGAATACATAGCAGAAATAATAGCTAGAAATACGTAGTCTTCCTGGCAGACAGAGAAAAAACAATACACTTATAAACCTATCTATGGTTATTATTTTAATTTTTAATAAAATTATACAAATTCATCATTTTCCTAACAAAAACAGATATTTAAACGAATTATTACGAATAGTTCTATAAAATGAAATTTCGTTTAATATTCATTAGACTGTTAAAAAATGTCAAAAGTTATGTTGCTATAAAAATACTCATAAATTTCCTTATATAATATAATATGTATAATATACTACACAATGACGAGATTTGCTAAAACTCTCCCGAGGGTAAGTCCATGAATCTAATATTATAACGTATTCATGAAAAGGAGGAAATTTACTATAGACAGATGACGTGTGTCAGATGATTGGCTTCATTTTTGTCGTGGTTACGTTTTATAAACATTAAAAAAACGATCGTATCAGTATAACTATGACGAAAATATAATGAATATTCGTTGATACGTAACCACTCTAACTCTAACCACACAAATCTAGTGTAACCTAAACTTCTTTAATATTAATTATTATCAAATTGGTTTTTATCTTTTTATATAATATATATATATATATATATATATATGATATCCTTATCTTTTAATATTATAGACAAAACGTGAGAATATTATAATGATTATACTAGTATGTAGACGTACTATAATACTACACAGAAAAATAAAATCAATAATTTTTAGAACAATAATCTTACAGTTTTACAAATAATATGATTGTATTTTTTTTTAATTGAATTATTATTAACATCACGGTGGAGAAATGAACACGATATTAAATTTCATATAGACAAATCGATAATACCTATACGAGTATAATACAACATTATATGATATCGATGTACATTATAAAAACGCATGAATCAGTTGAAAAGTCTTATCTCAAAAATCAAAATTAATAATAAATTAATTATATAGACAATCTATATAAAGTACGAATAATATGCGGTACTCAAATAACGTATAATTTTTAGAGTTATATAATAGCGCTTTTTTTTATGTTTGATGATTATCAAAAGTATATTTTATAAACATATAAATATAATTGTACACTTTTTATGTATCTTATCATAAATATATAAATATTAAAATATATAAAAATGTCAATGAATAAATTTCTTGTATCACATATTATAATCTAAAAATAATTAATATTCTGTTTAATACACGCACTTTGTTTATAAATAAATAATATCATTTGTGCAATTCAATAAAACAAATTTAATCATTTTTAATTTAAATTTTAAAGTATAGATATAGTAATAATATGATCTTTACATGTTTTGATGTGTTATTTATTGAAAGATGAATTTCACAAACACAATATACAATATACATATTATACTCATAAATACGAAAATCAATTTTTTTTTTTTATCATCATATTTAATAATTAATTAAATAATAAATTAAAATAAATAAATATTATAAATTTCCCTAATCTTCAACAATAAAAATTACAAACGGTGGTTTCACTAAAGAAATTTAAATATTTATTGATCCATAATAATAATAATACTAAATTGTTCATATTATCAATTATTTTTCTCACGTTTTAAAAAATGTGTATTCTATATATTATACTCGTATATCATCAGCCACGTATAAATTTTAACAAATTGTACGAAAACTACACTGATTTTTTTTTTTTTAATTATTTGACAAATCGTAATATAAAATAAAATGTATTTCATAGGATCGTGTGAACGATAGGAAAACTACAACACAATTCACGCATGACTAGAATAATATGTCAACAAACGTAAAGAATTTCAAAAAAATATCACAACGCTTTCATTATAGAAACTACAAAGACATCCGGACGGTAATTTCCTCATTCCATTGTATTATAATAATAATATATATATGTAGTATTGTAAAATCTGATAATATAAAAGTTTGATTATATCTTAGAAATACTATTTTTATATTAAAAAAGTTTATCTTTTCTGGACAACAGTCGCGTTGACATGCTGTAAAACTGAAGTGACAAATATGAATATATTTCTAAACACAATAATCATTATATTCTTATACTGTTTATAGTCTTTTCGACAAAATTAAAATTCGCGTTTTGCCATTAAAATGTGCGAATGTATAATTAGACATGTGCGTTTTATTATAGTGTAATAATTATATGAATAAACTCTAAATGTTTGTACGGTCTTATTATACTTATTACCTATAAATATGGATTTGTTCTTAGAAATTCAACTTTTATGGGTTAATAATAATATTGCAATATTTCAATAACGAGAAACGTTTGAATATTATACTCGTAATATAAAATAAAATATAATAGTTCGGAACAATTTTAGAAATTTTCAAGAATGCTAATTGAATTTCGAATTTTACTTTTGTAACGTTTTACGTCTGTTATTGCGAATATAAACTTTACCGAAAACTATATGTTTTATATAAAATATTATAATATACAAAATACGCATATACACGCAGACGAATTCGCTTATTCAATGTGCCATAAAGTTTTCCACCAAGATATTTTACTCAAATACATAAACATAATATTATATAGTTTCTAGTTTTGTCAAACAGTTTTCGTAAGTCCGCTTGTTCTTATGTTATACGAGTATTTCATATTCATATAAACATAATAATAATAATAATTATATAATATAAAGTTAGATTCATAAACATAATAATTGTACTTTTTCGATATAATTTTTTTTTATACCTAACAATTTCTTGCGTTTCCAATTTTATTCATTGCAGGTATAAAGTTTTAAAAACAATATTCGTGTAAAATACATGAAGCATTTATGATTACCATTTATAATATCACGAATTAAAATACAATTTGTCGAGATAACCACGAACGGTGTAGTACACGTTTTCAAAAAGTTTAACATGTCTACAAGTACTTCGGCATTGGCGAGTGCTTAATTCATTATAATTAATATCTTATAATAATAATGATACACCATTTTTGAACACCGGGTTTTTGAAAAATCTCGATGAAAAATAAATTCAATAACAGTATCATATATTGGGCGTTTAAATTTAAACACGCACGCGTATACGAATATCTTCGGATGAGATACTATTAAAACAAGGGACGTTATAAATATATTTTAACGATCGTGCAGTTTGTCCGAAAGCTATTTGCGGAACTCCGCGATGTTATAAACTATATTTGACGTCCTTTTCCGACAAAATAAATAAATATAAATAGATAAGAAATAGATTATGTGGTTAAACGCGTACAGCGCCACACGACCTTTATGGAGATATACTGCGCACCGAAACGATTTCAAAGTCTCTATCACGAGCTGTATTATATATATAATATAATATAATACCGACATCAAAGAACGACTGTCCGTAATAATAACGTTCAAGAGTAAATTTTGTTTTAAGAACAATAAAGTCTTCCGACGTAGATAAAATAATTCGTGGACCGAAAAAAAACTTCCCCTTCTTAAAATATATAATGTAACTTTGGATGGAAATAATGTGTATTCCTTTTAGCAATAATAATTATTACGGAATGTATCACACCTACCACAACTTTTTTTTTTTTTATTGTATTTTTAATTCTATTTATTTATTTTTTCATCATTTTTAAACTAAGTACGAGGCTTAAAATTACAAGTTTTTAATCTTCGTTTCAGTACTTTTTCCCGTTATCTATTTTATTAATATTGAACATCAATTTTTTTTTTTTTTTTTTGTTGTAATATTATTAAAAAGTTTAATATTATTATAAATTTCCATTAATTTTTCTCTTTAATTTATAGAAAAAAATACTTGAAAGGTACGAGAATTTATCGTGTTTAATAATACAGAAGTTGAAAAATATTAAAACACACAATGGTTATAATTTCGTTATCAATACAAATAATAATATAGACGCGGTCGCGACAACGACTATTCACAAATATTTAGTTTGATAAAAAATTATTAAGAGTAAAATATTGGAAAATATCCTCATAATATTTTGAATTTTTCAAATTTATTTTTCCACTATAATAATGATTAAAGCACAACGCATTATTGTATACTGCAGAATTTAAAGCGATTTTTTTCATACGCACATAATTACATATTATAGTATATTGAAAAAATTCAAAACGACGAATATGAATTAAATTGAAAATTTTTATAAATAAACAAGAAATCGTTTTATTTTTTTTTTATTAATAATAATGTAGTTAATTAGTTAACCGGTGCGGTTTATACCGCAATATAATCGTACGATTTAGTCAAAATTATGAACGTATAATGAAAAACTGGGCACGTCTTAAACGACACGAGTAACGCGATTCGCACACACAAGATAATATAATTAAACAAAATTAAGATAAGTGCGTAAATATATCGTTACTCCCGGATATAAAAATAATGATAATAATATTATAAAAATATACTCGTATTAAAACACCTTATAATAATATTACGTTTAAAAAAACATTTCGGGTGTCGTTTTTAATACCGTTCCCGGTAGGTACTCGTAAAAATTGAACGTCGAAAGCTCTATTTAAATATCGCTCGTAAGCGTTTTAATATGCTAAATAAATGCGTGTACTTTTTCCCAGAAACGCTACTGAACCAGGATAATTGAGTCATAATTTACTTTCAGACGGTTATCCTAATATTATCTTCGTATCCACTCGCGCCCATAGTCCCAGACAATTTTATAATACATTTGTAATTTCAAATAATATAATAAAATATTATTATCTCGCCTCCTCGAGTCGGTACACAAAAATATTTATAACTAATATTATTATAACGACACTCTGAAACAAAAACGCCGTTGTTCACGTGCGTTCAGTTCCTGTAGGTGTATACTCATTCAAATTAAAATATTTCCCTATATCATAATTTTTATATACGTAAACGTATTCTTTTTTCTTTAGGGTACACAAAATAGACACTGATTATCTACTATCACTGATTATGGATAATAGGACTGATTATCCAAAATCATGTATACCGTCACTGTGGGAGGGGAGGAGGTGGCAGTGATAAAAAATGGATACTGTTATTCAGAATCGACATTCGCATTTATATTATAAAACTTTCAACATGGAAATTTCTTATTAAACACTCGTATTTGTTAGACACGTATAAAAATAAGTTTAAATTACCATACATCATTATATACCTACGGTTTTATCATTTTATTTATCGTTCATTTCTTAGCATATAATATTGCAATTATTTTTAATTTATATTATATTATTTAAAATAATTATATTCTTGAATTCTTATAATATTGTATTGATTAAATTTCCAGCGACGGTCTTCAAATCCTTGAACTTCTTAACTTTCACGACGACAAAAAGATTAAAAAACCATTCTATCGACTGTCAACCGCTATACTGATTCGTAGACGCGACGCAATAATTGTTTTATATTAAATGTGATTATAAAATAATATTTTATATTCAATTAAGTTAACACGTCTTTTGAAAACAAGTAATCCTTAGGTTGGTATCTGACTATCTAGTGCATAACTGTAGATGTCACTAAACGTATCGAAGGTAAAATGTTTCACAAAATAATTTTCATTCAAACTCGCGTAAGTTTAATAATATTCTCATTACTTTTGTCGCGGCGTTATTATCATGAAAATTTATATCGTCTACCAAATTTTAATAACGTAATTAAATTTACAGGTGTACAAAAATATGAGTACAGTGTTCCCGGCGACAGGAAGAAATGTCTGGTATTCTGGTAATATTTGAAAACAGTAAAAAAAAATGCAAAATCACTGTGACGACAACGACGACGACAGGGCACTAAATAAATATTGACTAACTTCCAACAAGACTGTTCGTTACATCATATCACAGGGATTGGGGTTAGAGAGTTTTGAATAATCAACAAAACAGGAAAATACGACGAGAAGGAAACGAAAGATGGAAGACAAGCTACTATAAAGTGACGTAAAAGAGTTCATATTATAAAAATGCTAATGGACATTTTCTTTAATCATGTTTTTCATCAAAGTCAACTTGTATAATCGTCTCATTTGCTTATTATTTTTAATGCAAACAGATTATTTATATATAGTTTTAATAAGTTAATATAATACATTTTTAAACTATCATTATTGTTCACAAATTGAAATAGAAACGTTCGTTTAGACGTTAACTGATTACATACGCATAAATAAATTTACTGCCTATTAATATTTTATTAATATTTTATAATTATGTTATTATTATTATTCGACAATATAGAATTTAAAAGTTTATTTTATATTGAAATATCATAAAACTGTGGAAAAATAATCGGTACTTCGAGTTAAGGACCATCGAAAACTATCCAAACACTACATTTGCATTCTATAATCATTTAAGCGAAACTTTAATTTCAATATCTACACAACGTGGTATATTTTATACCTTCTCAAATTCTCAACAAATCACAAAGTTTAACATTGGAATTTGGAAATCCCTTTGAAATTGATATATAATTTTATATTAAGTAGATCGTAGGCTCGTAGGTACTTAGATTTAAGTAAATTTTATGATCCCATTAAATAAGATCATATTTTACTAATACTGATAGCAATTAATAAACCAAAAAAAACAACTCTGAAAATGATTATGACAAATAATAAAATAAGAATATATTTACACAAATTTGTTGATGATTTTAATTATTATTTTTTCTCCTTAATTAATGATTAGGAAAAACTTCTATTTGACGGTAGAAATTCAACTCCTGCAGTTATGAGGGATTTTGAATTTTAGACCCAATGATACAATGATATGTTTTATTATGAGACAATTTTAATGAGTATAATATATCAAGCAAACTGGAATGACTTCAATCAATTATTGAAAATTAATAATCAAATCAAGTTCTTTTATCACAGAACAAAATATAATCTTTGTTCAAACACAGACAGGATAGTTATTTTTTATGGTCACGATTAAAAATCATAAATATAAATTTAAAAGCCCGTTGTGTTGTTTGATCACAATTATTGTTATAATATAATGAACGAGTGATTTTTATCATATCCATGTTATTATATATTTTTTTTTTACCTAACCTATATAATTTTTATTCTTCTTTATCTATATTATTATAATATATGAGAAGATTATTTCGTCACTGCGGAAAGAGCGAAAATGTAATTTTAATAAAATAGTTATATCGCTTTTCCAAATTACTATTTTAATAAGTAGTATAATAGTTAAATTTTCTGTGAAACTACGTTTATTACTAATATAAATAAAAAATCAATTTATTTAAAGTGATCGCCGATTATTTGATTACTCAAACTTCATTACTCAAAATTTGATATCTCAAAGTTTAAGTTTCAATAAATTCTTTTACTATACGTTTTGCCATGTATCAAATTGACATCATTTTGCTGTTTTCGATTTTATTTAAAAAAAAAACTACGATTTTGGACTTAAAATGTTTGTTCTTATTTATTATACACTAGGTCAAAACGTGTATTTACGAGTCATTAATATCATTATAACTTCTATTATAATAACTTCTATTTTGAAAATAATGAGGGACAGATGGGTACTATACATAATATCACTCAACCTTTCCACAGATGATATTATTTGGTATTATCATTCTAGAACCATGTTATCGTGATTTCATGCTAAATCTAGCGATTATATTAATACCAATTTTCTTCGCTTTTCAAACACACGTTTTGATCGCAGCGATAATAATAATAATAATAATAATAAATAAATAAATAATGATGGTGTAAAAATGACACCGTGCGCATAATAATTATTATAATTCCGCTTGTAATTGTCCGATTACTTTAGTTAGCCGAATTAAAGCGATTATGCGAGAAATTGCGGAATTATGCGCTTCATCGACATCTTATTATAATATTAAACGCCGCGTTATCACTTGTTAATAAATTGCGCGCATGCGACGCTCCGACGTAAAATAAATTTGATCATCTCGAACGCATCGGTGTGACAGCGTCGCGGGTTAAGTCATCGATCTCGCAATTTCGCACGATAGCATGAAATTTATAATAATACATTTTCCAATAATAATATTTTAATCCGACCAGAATTTGTTTTGTTCGAGATTATAATAATATCATAATAACCAATATGACGAAAATATGAATAATCTCATCCGTTTATTATTAATTAATTATTAATATATATTTTTTCCCCTAAAATTCACGATTTAAGGTTAGAATAATCATAAGTAAAAAATTTATATTAACATCATTATAAATGAATTATAATCGTTTTTAATTTATACTCGTTAAATTTTTTTTTATTCTTACGCCCTCGAGAGATTTAGTTAATTATATTATATTACGTTTTGGAATATTGGATTTCACCCTTAACTTAATAAGCCGAGCGTGTTTACTCGGAAAACTTTCCCGCCACCTGTTGTTTAAAAAGTTTAAACGTCGAATACGATTTAACGCCCGTTTTCGCGACACGATACCGTGAAACGACAATTATACGAAAAAATAAAAACAATATTAAACTAATAAACGCGCGCGAAACACAATCAAAGTATAATTTTCATTCGTTAACAAAATTAATATATTTATCATGTTATCATAATATCTGTTAATTATCAATTTATTGTATCTAAAAAAAAAAAAAAAAAAAAAAAAAATTGAATTTAGTACGTGCGAATTAAAATATATAACGAAAATGCAATAATAATACTCCGAACGGATTATATTTTTATTTTTATTTTTTTTCCCCGTTCGTTCGATTTTAAATAAATCATATTTCATAGATAGAAAACCGAATATTAATATAATAATATGTGCTCGTGTTGTTGTGACGTAACGCGTCATCGACAGTGATTTGTATTCCGTCCGTATAAGCACGGAATAAAAAAAAAATTAAAAAACTTTATCAATTCTTATCTTGATCCGTCGGAGGTGAAATATAGAAACGTAAAACACTTACCGCGGTGATGGTCACGAATATTGATGATAGGCGTACGATTTATTTTGTCGCCGTCACGTTTCCATGCGATATTCTAATATAACATTTTACAAACATTGTTTACGATTGATGGAAACAAAATAGTCGGTGAAATATTATACGTCACATACGAGTCAATAATACATTTTAAATCGTAACATATTTGTTTTTCCTCCCCCCGATATAATATCTCAGTTTTGCACGCACGCTGTCGGCAACATGAATATTTCCCGATTTCAATTTTATCCGTCCTGAAGCTGTTTTCGAAACGCCTTTAAATTAAATAAATATGAAAATATCAGACGTATACTTGTCGTTTTTTTCTGAATAAAGTTTAACATAACCTAAGTCTAATTATTATTTAAAATAAATTTACGAAAAGTAAACAATCGAATTTGTCAAGCAAAGAATGTATGAAATTAATATAATATAAGGTAGTTCATATAGTTTTATGCAGTAGTTAAAAAAAATTAGTTCACAAAATAATAATAACCAATAACAATCAGACGTGATTAGGCACGTAAAGTAACACGTAACAGATCGATGATTACCTGCTCAATTTCATTTTTATCCTTTTGAATTGTAGTTCACGCGCGATATCTGTTTCGCCGACACTACAAATAGGATTGCGGTCGAATTTCGATTACGGCGGTATATACGCGAGGTAATCATAATTTAGCGTTCCAAAGATATTGAAAACTACGTTTTAGTAACGCGAAATTTCGTTCACCCTATATAATATTATATATATATTATATTATGCGCATTAACCATTATTAAGATGTTCATTCGTCCGGATTATCATCGTCGTAGTATTTCTATAGGCCCATCAAATGCCGGCGACGCACACGCAGGACGGGCGGATCCGGTCGTAGAATTTTCCCACAGACGGCGATGATAATATTATTATTATTCGGATAACAATATATAATATTATATACGAGTATATATATATACTTGTATATATAAAGCGGCAATAATCTTCTACGGTCTGTCGAACACGCTGTTTGGCGAGGCTCCCCGCCAGAAAAATCTCTAAACATTGCGATTCCCTCCCTCTCGCCCCTACCACCATTAAATAGACGGTTAGGAGAGGAGAAAAACAATATTTAATTACGATACGCGAGTCGATATATTTTTTTTTCTCGTGTTTCAACAATACATTTGATAATATCGATTAACGATGATATCGTAACGATCCACGGTTAAGACTCGGGGGTTCTTAATCTTTTTTGGGAAAACTGACCATTTTAATAGTAATCGGAATTGATTGTAACACACGCTATCGTAACAGTTACATATTTTATACCAGAGTCTTCATTTTATATATCATTTCAGCAATTATTACGTGATAGGCCAAACACGGGTGCGATGCAGAGTGCGATGTTTGAATAGCTTGAATAACTTGAGACTCGCCTTCCGCTACATCTGTGATCTTCAGCAAATTACTTTCCAAAAACCAAATCACTCGGGTGATATAGTATGCATTTGTATTTATTATATTTTATTCGTCAGTAATACAAGTATTTGTATTAAATATTTCTGAGTACCGTGTTCGAATTTGAACGCAGCTAGGTCATACGAGTATGTTTCTAGGACCTTTAAAATATAAATAAATAAGAAACCCTTGTCTTATATCGATCTAACGACCCAGTTCGAAAGATCAGTTAGTATAGTAAGAATTTGCCAACGATTTTGATTTCAGTGAATTTATCCCGTATATTTTATTTACACTGTACATTAATATATAAGTAATAAACGACAGACGACGGAAACGATGACGAACCGAGACCTACAAGTCTTTGTTCAATGATTGGAGCAATCAAATAAGTACCTGTATACACTTCAACGGACGTCCGGAACGTCTAATCCGGACGACGACGACCTCGCCCTTCGTAACATCGATCCAAATTCAAAATTCTACCAACCGTATTAATGTATGTGTATACACAGATCTTTCTCCTGTATGCATACAATCAAACCGCAACACGAGGGTCTTACAGGTAGGTGTTAAACGAATTGAAAATATCAAAAAATTTAATTTGATTATTTCTATAAAAAAAAAAAAGAAGATATATATATTTTTTTTTTTTTTTACCGAGTAGGTTAAATTATTATTATATATTTATTATTATTATTATTATTATTATTTTATTATTATTATATTATTATTATTATATTGACAATATTATAATATTCATTTCGGTCTCGTATCGATAAAAAAAAAAAAAAAAAAAACAAATTAATATCCATTCGAGTGTAATGTTATTAAGAAAATTTAATATATTACTAATTTTTTATGGTAGAGTGGAAGACTTTTAATAATACTTTTGCTCGACTAAATATAATTCTTTAGTTTAGAGTACCAAATTTTATAAACATTTTATTAAAAATATTATTTTTACACAGTTTTTCTTGAAATCTTTCTCGAAAAACTTTTTTATGATTTGTTTTTTTTTTCATGGTTTACTTGGATAAATTCTGAAACTCGAGTCCGGTTTAAGATAATAATTTTATATAATTACGACTTAAGAGTATTAATAGCAGTTAAACGTTGATAATTTATTTTTATTTAATATTATATTATAATAGTACGACTAAGAAGTAACAACTTGTATTAATAAGAAAAAGAAAACGCTTTCAATAAATCATTATAATTTTATAATATTATAATAAATCCGAATCACATAAAAATATTGTATTTTACTTTACAAAAACAAAAATTGGATTAATTCATATTCCAACGTAATAACAAATTTTAAATAAAACGAATGTTAAGTTTGAAACGTAATTAATATTATAAATTTAATACCTACTGTCTGTTTATTGAAAATAATGTTCAGATCGAACTATTCGTATATCCATAATGTAATAATATTATGGTTGTAACCGTTCGGTGTACAAATTTAATCTACCCGACCGAACGATATTATCATTTTATTAACGATGGGTACATATTATGGATAGGTACATAAAAACGAAATAATAATGCTAACCTGTATAATTAATTAACACCAGGAAATATACTTAATGTTTAATTTAATGTCTTGTTAATTAACGCTATGTTAGTAGTACCAATTATTAAAGTATATCGATCGTTTAAATTAATGACCATTGAAACCAAAAACCAAAATTAAATACCATAATATTATAAAGTTTACCGTTCTCGCAATTCGTACTATATTATTGATATTATTACAGTACACGAATAGTATAAACTATTGTTATTTGTTTATTCTTATGAGTAAAATAATACCTAAGAACATAATAATTAGTAAATTTAATACGTTTATCGTTAAATTAAAAAAATTAATTTATGTCCAATCGAATAATAATATCATATAATATACATTTTATAGTTTAAACGTTTAACACAAACAATAATACTATAAATTTGATATTCTTTAATTATTTACGAATACTAATAATTAATGATATTTAATTAAATTATTTTATTAAAAAAAAATATATATATATACGTCTTAAGCTCTTAAAATTTAAATTTGAACATTACAATTATTTAAAATAGAGGCATTAAACAATTTTCAATAATAAATAAATATATAAAAAAAAAAAAAAACGTCGAAATATAAATTTAAACGAACTATGTAAAAGTATGCAAATTTCGTTAATATAAAATGTAATAAAATTATTATAATAAATACAATTTGGAATAAGCAATATAACATCATTGCAGATTAATATTTTTGTATTATACGTATTAATATAATATTATATAATATATATTTTTTATATTAAATAAAATATAAAATATATTATTAAATTTTAAATATGTATTGTTTCTTAAACAATAAATTGACTTATATATATTTTTTAAAAGATATTATTATCTACATTGTTTTAAAAATACAAATTCAATTTCAAATAATACAATAACAAATGGTATATATTTATATGTTCAAAAATCCGTTTTAACTTTTTCGTTAGGAAATAATACGTACGTCGCATAAAAACTTTTAAATTGCAATATTTAAATCACTCTCGCAATAATCGAAAATGTCGCATTCTTCTTGTTTTGTGTAAAATTCTGATCCGGTAACTTGGTACCGATTCGGTTGAACATTTTATGTTTATCATTCGTACTATCTTATGGCACAGAAAGAAAATACGGTTTAAACACTTGCCAATCAGTTAGACAAGCCGTCGAAAATATATTCTTGTTTTATTCAACGTTGTTTTCAGAAATAAAACGGTTGATTTTATAAGACTATCGAAAAATATTTTTAAACATCAACTCGGTACCCCAAGAGAGTAATTCAGATTTGAAACGAACAACTTTAATTTCAACTTCGTCCAAGTATTTTATCTCGAATCCCGTTCGAGATGCACAACTTACGCAGCTATATGTTTTCTTCGAGTTTAACATTTAGAAAATAATGTATTTCTTAAAAGTCAAATTCCTTTAAACAGAAATAAAATAATAATAATAATAGTTTGAAATTCCGTTCTATCTTTGTAAAGTAACAAAATAATATACATTTTATTTAAAATCATTGTGTATAGTCCATATAATACATGAATAATAAATCCAAAAATTAACTATTTTATTGCAATACGAGTTTATATAATATATTTTTTATGTAAACCCCCCCCCAACATATTTTTGGGAAAATTTTATGTTTTTGTACATTTCGTAGCTGATTGCGTATAATAATTATTATCTGTTATTCGTCTTTATTTATTCTTTTTCTCTGCCAACACCATATTATGTAACCTCCGCGTGATCGTGTTGATATTTCAGAAGTCTATGGTTATATTTTATTTAGGTGTATCTTAATTTCGAGGAAGTGAATGATAAGAAGAACAAAGTTCTGAGATGAAAACATAATACGATAATAGTTTTTTCGTAGTCGAAAATTATAGCAAATATTTATAATATACGCACGCATAATAATAATAATAAATATTATGATTATTATTATTATATGCCAGGCGAAATAACGGACGTTTTTTGCTCTCTTGTTCCCCACACGGACGGGGATATTATAATTATCCGCCAACGGAAATAATATAATAGCGTTTATTTACATATTATTATTATTATTATTATTATACGAAATTATTATAATATATGAAATACCTACGGACGAGTCCGAGGCAAATCTCATAATAATAATAATAATATACTCGATCCACTCGAAGCGATAAAGGCGAGCAGACCCCGAGGAGCAAAACTTGATACGCACCCTTTTTGTGTATATCCGCCGTGGCTGTCACACGCAGTTCAGACTATAGTAGAAAAACTCGTGTTCGCATCACGAATTAGAATAACGATATTATAATAAATTATTGTTATTAAGGGGGCGCGAAACGAGTCCTGCGTTTAATTTCCCGTCATCACATCCCCCATGATAATAAATATATGTATATAAGAACAATATTCAATTAATTCAAATAGAAATTATGTGACTCGGTGATGCGAGTAGGGTAGGTACATACTCGTACGTGCCTGCAATATTATTCTTTTTGTCTTTTTGTCTTGCTCAGAGAAATCGATTTAAATCAAATAAAAATCGATAATTTTTTTTTCGGAATAAAATCGATAGAAAAAAAAGAAGTTTAAATGTTTATTAGTACCTACTTACTATTATACACCGTCGTAGGTAGTATATTATTGTGTCCATTCGAGATAGGGCTTATCTATATCACATTTTGACGTAACGAAGCTTGTTCGACCATAAGGTACAATATATAATATTTTATTCGGTAAATACATTTTGTGTTAGAATTGCCAAACATCTCGGATTAAGTGTGACCAAATTATTATTACATAACAAAAATAACATATAATTCAGTTATATAAATGTTATATTTTTTTTTTTTTCATTAAACCATTTTCTAATAACTTAAAACGATACGTTAACACGTACCAAATATTTAATCGAATAAATCTCATTAAAATTATTATAATAATGTAATGAATTAATGATATATTTCACCCACAAATAAAAATAAAAATTTACCATTATAACTTAACTAGAATTAATTATTTAACTAAATGATATTTAAAAAATAAAATATAATGATACTATGACTATAGTTATGGCAGGAATTAATTTCAAAAGTTGTTAAATTTATACGAAACGGTATATATTTTTATTGTTTTTTTGGAATTTCGTATCGTTTTATTTTTCACATAATATTTATAACTGTACATTTACTTAAAATATTCTACTATACTGAGTTAAGTATTTTACTTGGGTCATAGAAGTTTGTATTTTTTAACAGTTGGACAAAAATAATGAAAGAAATTGAACTACAAAAAAATAAAATAAACCAATTAAAATATTTTTTTATTTCTTATTTTAAACTTTAATTTTAAAAACAAAACAAAAAAAAATCTGAAGATTAATAATTAATATAAATTATACTTCCTGGATTTTATATTTTCAAATGCAAATATGATAATAAGATTGAGGTATAAAACAGACATGTAAATCGAAATACATTTTGAATATTACTATGAATAATATTTTAATACAAAATTTCAATTAATTAAAAAACTATGAATAATATTTTATTACAAAATTTCAATTAATTAAAAAATTATATTGTAAATCCGTTTTAATTTATTAGTGAATTTGATTTGTGGCAAGTAGTACGTATACAGATATTATGATTATTGTTTGACATTTTATGCTATTTTTATACATATTATATTTAAAATAGGTACCTACATATTATATTAATTTAATGCCTTGTCATAGAAAAAATGTTTTTTATGTACAAGAATATATTATTATTTACTCTCTAAAAAATTAAAGTAATGTCATTTGGTTAACTAATAATATAATTTTTTTTTTTTTTTTAAAAGAAACGTTACGTGAAAATTCTATTGCAAGTCTAACCGAAAATCCATTTATCAGAGCATTCAGAGCACAACGCCATCGAATGCGACAGAAATGACGGGAGTCGGGATAATGTTCACGTCGAAATGTGGTGAAACTTCTAATTTTTTATCGTCACTTCGGTTGTTATTGTCATTCGGTTTTGTCGTCGATCAGCGTTTCAACGTAATATATATAGCAAATAATATATTAAATTATATTGCGCCAAGAATGCGTTTCATTTTGGCAACAAAATTCTATGTAATTTATGCAGTACGATCGGCATTTTTTCCGGTTAAACCATCTATTTTAAATAACAAGAACTTTTGAACACCCTGTAATCCGCAGAAATAAAAGCGAGTATGAATATAATCGTAATCATAACACAGAATATATAAAATTAAAATACATTTAAAATTACATTAACTCTTGTAAACCGCCCAAATACGTGGTTTGTCCCGGCAAGCACAACCTGCAGTTATTGAAAAAAAATGAAGATTTTTCGTAGTTTTCGGTAGTACTTGCATTTGAAAAGTGAATCTTCCCAGGAAAGAATCATTTGGATCCTTACTCTGTTATCCATATCACTTTATATACATAGTAATTAAGTTATCGGGCAATATTTAATAATAATCCAGGCAATTTAACATTTAACTTAAACCATTATATTAAGATTAATTCTATT
The DNA here is from genome assembly GCA_021307375.1 of Tetraneura akinire. Taxonomy (NCBI): domain Eukaryota; kingdom Metazoa; phylum Arthropoda; class Insecta; order Hemiptera; family Aphididae; genus Tetraneura; species Tetraneura akinire. Next base: position 12,140,774 of record JAIUCT010000013.1, on the reverse strand, counting down.
AATAATAATTAATAATTTAAAACAGTAATTATTAATTATGTTCAAATCTTATGTTAAATTATAAAAAGAGCTGATACTGCTATGGAAAAGATACAGGTGTAAAGTTGATAGTGATGAATTTTGATTGAAATTTGAATGCAATGATAAATCATCGCATTAAAAAAACGATTTTGAGTGAAGTTCATCAAATAATAATAATATATATTAAACATTTTATATCGATACAGTCTCTACGTTCAATATAAATGGTAAATGTTATTTTGTGGCACAGAAATTTAATAAAATACCAGTGGAGAGTAGACCACACTCATAAATTTAAAATTATTTCCTGTAAATATCCATTCGTGTGATTATTTTGGTTCATCAGTCTTACCCTATACAAATCTATTCATTTTGAATAATATAATATTTAAAAAAATATGGTCACTAGTCAGATAACAATAAAAAAGAATAATTGATAAATGTCACGTGTCTGCCACGACAACAAAATGTCAAAACGAATAATTCAATATGGAAGATTTAGTTTTATTGCGATGTATAAATATATAATTTAATTATATAATCCGCGATACACGTTATGATTATAAAACGTGTTAAAACTTAAAATGTATAAGAGTAAAAATAAAAACAAGAAAAACTTCTCGTTTCGGATGTTCACGATCGTGCTTCGTCGCTATACGATAGTACGTACAATAATATTACGGTTGAAAACAAACGACCATTATCCCGCTCGTTTCGGTAAAGTCTCAAAAAAATAAAAATAAAACAGTTACTTTCTTTAAATGTGCAATTATACACATATTATAATATATAATACGACAATAATCGTAATCGTTATAATACGTAATATTATTTGTTCGCTACGAATTAACGTTTTAATCGTAAAATATACAATGCGAATTTCCCAGACGACAACGGGCACTTATTAAAATTACAACACGATGACATTCTTAAAGGTCGTCCCCTCGAGATCGTCCCGCGAGTTTCCGGCGCGGCTTCGTCGCGTTCGCCGTTTTTACGACCTCGGCCCGGTCTTCGTTACTGAAGAAGACCAATATAATAATATCCCGTTAATGCCACCAATTGCGTGTTTCGTTCGCGTTTACAAATTTTATCTCGTCGCATTTCCGAGCGCGGAATAATAACGAAATAACGTCACACTGTTACTGTCCTTTCCTACATTCACCCCCCATTACTTTATTTAACCACCCCCTCACACACCGTGCTATCTCATTCGGACGAATAATGCAATTTAATAGCCGTACAATAAACGGAGTGTAAACACGCAAAAAAATAAAATAAAATAAAATAAACGAACAGAGCAAGAAGTGGCGAGAACAATATTATTATATACGGTATGTATGATCTTCTTTTTTTTTTTCGACGTAGATCTCTGAGTGCGGAATTTGCATTAAAAATTGAAAATGATACGACGGTACATCGGCCAACAATCGTTCTAAACGACTGTTTGGCGTGTCCTATCGAATAAAAGAAATATTATAAAAATAGCCCACTCCAGATGGTTGACCATACGAGGGTGTAAAAATTGTCCCGACGCTAAAAGATAACAGTTTCCAAATAACTAAGTATAGGTACCGACTAGATGTAATAATTTTCAACTGAATCCTATTAATATCCTATTCGTGATAATCGAACCACGCATCTATTAACTAAAAAAAAAAAAGTGTATTCAGACTTTTATAAAGATTAAATCACATATTATTGTAAATTTTTATGAAAAGTGTACCTATTCATTTTTTATTTTTTATTTTAAAAATATTTCACATACTTACGACACAGATACGTCTCAGATAACGTCTATGGATAACGCAAGACGAACAGCCGTCTGATTTTGTATAGTTTACAAAAAACGCTTTTAGGAGTTAAGCTTATTTTTCCGACCGCTAAACATTGATTCATTTCCCACCAATTTTCCGCGTTCATACAATATTGGAATGGTGGTGTTGCTGATAGTCTAAATCGAATTCAAGGTCACGAAATGATTATTAATATGCATTCTGCAATCTTCAGTATACACAACAATTATTATCAATGCCAATAGAATTTAAATAGTATTACATATTTTATTATACTAATACCGAGGTCGTGGTACACCTAATACAAAATCACATGCGTCAATCGAAAAGTGGTTAAAATGTCTAATTTTTTTTTATATAAAAACAAAATTGTCAACACGCTCGAATTACTATTTATTCTATTCGCTAACCAATATTTTTTAATATTTATGTAAAAGTTATTTTTTTATTATTATGCTTAAACATTATTATCAGGACCAAAGATTTTAAAAAAAATTGGGTGTACGAACTACAACAAACATTTTCAACTATTTACTTTTAAGCGATTAAAAACAGATTCTCGGTTTATTAAACTTTTATAATTATTAGTTAAAATCTCCTATTAAAAACTAATAATATGTAGTAATTAAACTAATAAAATTACAACAACTTTCATTTGAAACGAGCCCTAATTTATTATAGTTCGAAATTTGCTCTTTTCGCTACGAAAAACTTCAATATATTCTAATCGACCCAAACATTAATCTAGTCAAAACGCCAAAAACTGGTTACCCGGTTATCGGTATAAACGCTGCGTATTTTTATTTGCTATTTTTTTTTCCACTTATATTTTCTTATCGGTTTCGCATCGTTCTCGAGGTAGGTATAACAATAATTTTCTATACGACGGCATCGCAGTGATTTACCTATTTTCGAAGCATAATAATATATTGTATGATAATAAAATTCACCGACGGTCAAATCTGTTGTTTTATTTATAAGTAATATCGCAAAATAATCGTTATTAAAAACAACACGCTCGCGTGTAATGTGACACATTTCGCGCTAAAAAGGGAACGACCGGAAAAGTTTCAAGACTCAGAAACACGTGATATTGTTATTATTATGAACGAGCGGGGCGACAGTTGGTCGAACACACACGATAGTGAGAACCGGCGACAGAATAAACCGATTTTTAGTTTTATCCGGACGGAAATGTTTCGAAAAACTCTTTTTCTTCGACACATCGCCGTTCAATTATTTATGAGTCGGTCCGGACCGACGACGCACGTGCGACCGTTGCGGCGAAAACCGAACATACGCACCATACTTACGACCTTCGGGAAAGTAAATTTGACCTTTCGCCGGTTTTTTACTTCTAGTCCTCACCCTTAACTGCGAAGTAAATTATATTTTTCTCCGTCGATTTGTTTTTCCGTTCCGCACGTCGCGTTCTCTTTTGAATTGTATGTCGATCTTCGATTCAATCGGCTCGTAAATTATTCATAAAAAAAAATCAAATAATCCTAAGTGCGTATTATACGCACCTACGTATACAATTTCGAATTAAACGCCCGTATTTCATGTGGTCCGTCGCAACTTGATGGACTCATAGAGTTCGAAATTTGCCCTCCGTTACTAATAATTCAGAAAATCTGTTGGATAGACAGTTTGCTTTCGCTTGTTTTTACCCCCAAATCCTTCACGAGAAATCGGGGTTTCTACTACTTTAGTAGATCATTATTTTGTTTTCTGATCACTAAAGGGTATCAAAATTTTTTTTCTTCCATTTGTTACTTTTCGCGAACCAAAAAGAGTTACAGTGAACCTTGAATGTCGTGGAAAACTTTCAACGAGCCGAGACAGTATATTAAAAATATTATTCATCTTAATAAAATGGGAGCGTTGATTAAAACGATATACACCACAATTGCGATACATTTTATTTACCGTGGTTGAATGAAATGCGAAAATAGTCTTTGAAATCTATACTACAATTATTACCGCTCGTGAATCGTTAAACATACACGCGCATTTGATGACTTTACGCATGAATTTTAATGAGAATTACAATAAAATATAAACGAGGAGAAAATTCAAACCTTCGCATGAATAAAAAAAAATACTCTTAGAGTATAACATAGAAATTTCAAAAATAATATTTCTTCCTTTTCATATTTCCGGTAAAACGATTCTGCTGGATAATGACTTATTAGCGATTTTTTATACGATATACGTATAATATTATATTACGATATTTAACAATCATTTATTACCATTACGTCATTTTCTCCTTCACATCGTTTCTATAAAATTGTGAGTTAAGTATTAAAGAACGTAAAAATCTCACCTTAAACAATCATATTGCAATTACTATTACTTAACATAGCATAACTTGTTATCACTTAGAACGTCATTTTTAATTTTTTTTTTTTTTTTTATTTTAAAAATTATTGTAAAAAATGTTTTATCGTTATATACGAGGCATATCTACAAAGTAAGAGTACTGTTTGGCTGTCGTGCTGTAAGAATTTTTATCTAAAAGTTTTCAACACTAAATGGTAGTGGGGTATTAGGTTAATAATAATACATAGGTAGTAAAATTACAAGATCATACGTACCTATATAATATTATGCCTATACAGTAAACATTTCGCAAATGTTCTCTCAAATGATTCTCTCCAGTTGGCAATTTTGTATATATTATCATAACGTTCAAGACACGAAAAACCTAAACTAATAAATATAAAATATTTTTACAAGATAAAAAAGAAAACATTAAATGTATTATGGCCTTTCCATTTTTGTACATATGAGTTAAAATGGCTGCCCATCAACCATTCTATAGAATGGTAAAATGAGTTTCATTGACTATTTTTCTGTTATTAAATATAACAAGAATTACATTAAAAGAAAATACAAATTTCTGGACAATAGTCTGTATGTAATCAGTTGAGTATAAAAAGAAAGATTTGTTTGTGTATGTAATGTAGTTTTGTCATTGACGTTATTTAGAACCCAAATTAATAAAAGGAACCGACCAGATATCGCCGTGAAGTTGATAATGGTGATGGATTAAGGGTATAATATTGTTAAATACAATTACAATTTGAAAGCAATGACAAATCATTGTTTTGAAAAAAAAAATTCTTAGCAAATCTTAAATTGATATAGTGATAAGAAATTCGTGATTAATATCTTGATATATTGAAAATATAATATAATAAATTATCAATAGAAGTAGTTATGTGAAAACAGACCTTCTGACATGGTGGGTTAAACACAAGAAAATATACAGTCACTTAGGTTAGGTCTGATTAATTTAAAAATGATAAGTAACCATACAAAAATGTAATAATAATAACGATGTCATTTTCAAGTTTATTATAATTTAAATAAAATAAATAAATAATACCGTTTTATTTTAATTTTTTAATAGTTTTTCTTTTTATTACCATACTAAATTTAATAACTAGATAAAATTATTTACCGAATGATTACCATTTTATACGGTTAGGCTAAAAATAACCATTTTTAGTCATTTCAAAATCATGTTTTCATATACAGACAAAATAAAGTAAAACTCTGAAACGATACTTTAGGTGGTAAGTTCTGGGGCCTTGAATCTTGAAGATGTTGACTGGACTATTTCTGTGATTAGAATGAATAATATTAACTAATATTAAGCTAATATTATATTTTGAATTTTAGTTCATACTCAATTTACAATTTTATATTCAATGTCCACTTAATGTTCCATTATGTAAAATTGAATTAAATATATCTGTTTTTAAAAATTACTAATTGGATTAAAAATTAAAAATATTTTACAATTGAACAAATCAGTACAATAATTTTAATTTTCATATATTATACACATACATTCAATTTGTACGAAAATTTATTTCGAATTTTAATGAATGACAGACTTTTTAAATAATAATAGCAAACTAACCAATACAGTTACAATAATTTTTATTATATACTCGTACCTATTTTATTTTTATATATTATAAATTAATAAAAACTAGATTTTTTTGTCTTGTTCATTATTATTTTAACAATAAATTTGGAAATCACGCGGCAAAATATAAATTTTTAGATGAAATATTGCAAAACTGACACCACGCTTGCAGTTGCAGATTTGCAGTTGAGGACATTTTTAGTTATAAATATAAAAACTGGACTGCCCCGAGTCGCGGCGTGCGTCAGATGAACGATTCTATAATCTCTTGAACAAATCAAACTCGTCTTATCGCGCGCGTCGAAGACGAAAACTTCACCGGTATAAGTAAGTACGCGTTTAATAATTTTCCCGTCGGATTTATACTCCGAAGACGATGACTATTTTTTTTTTTAGATACGTCGTGTATGTTTTTTATGGTGATTCTTTTTATATGTTATATTATACGCATGTAGTACGATGACGTCTTATCGAGTTTCGAACTTATAAGTTTTACGTGTTTTCTCTAGCTAAAAACTTCGATCGTCAATGATTTACGACTCGTATGCCCGACGCGTTTTAAACAGCCTATATCGAACACCCGGTAGGTGTGTGACGCGTTATTGTATTGTGGACTTTTTGTTTTTTTCCAATTATTATTTCGTTGCCACGAAGAACCACGCGACAATTTAATAATATTCGTACAGTTTTAAAACGAATGTTTTAACTTTTTTTATACAGGATGTTGAACTATACTCGTATATACTAATGCGAATGGAAAAATAACTGGAACATTTTTATTTCCGGGGTCATCAGCATAATGTGTATGGTTTTTTTTTTGTTTTTTGTTTTTTAATTTCTCTCGCAAACGAGAAAAATAGAGCTCGCCATAATATAGTTCGTTTAATTCATTAACCCTTTCGACCGTGAGAATGATTAAACGAAGATAAACGATGACATCGGACCCGAATTCGAAACATTTAAACAGTCGAATATATATTGGCTCGACCACGATAATATTATTATTATATTATATAATCTATACATTATAATTAAATATTAAATTATAAAACCAAATTATAATATTATTCAACATATTAAATTAAATTTAACTTGAAAAAAATTGAATAATTTTTCTTCCAATCTCTCTACATAATAATAATAATAATAATATATATTATCCATGTATTTATATAACATTACTACAACTATTAAATATAATTATCAATTTGTTTGATTCTTCGTTCGTGGATACGTTACATTTAAAATATAAAATATATCCGGCTGAATAATTCGTTATAATGCGATGTGATTATACCGATAAATTTTAAAAAATGGAACGAATGGTTAAATTAATGTTTATGGGTGCATGTTACGATTTATGATGGCAGTAAATTAAACGTGTATGTGTATGCGTTTTTTTTTTTTTTTTTACCTCGATGACGATTACGCCGGAAATATATTAACAACATTAGCTTATCACAAATGATAACAAATTTAAATCGTTAGAATTAGAATATTTTCTAGTAAGTTCAATATCTTATCCAATAATTTATAATTAACAAAATACAAACTGGCTTATAAATAATATAATAACTTATTATTTGAACGATTATGTTTAATTATAAAATATTTTAAATAAATAAATATTTATTTTTATATAAAATGTGTTATTAAATAACATAATATTGTTTAACGTTGTAAAATATCAATTTAAAATTGTGCACGATTAAATATATTATTTTGACGTCATAATAATTATAGTATAAATTGATACGAAGAATTTGTTAAAACCATAATTGTACGGATTTTTTTTCATTTTTACGTCAAAAGTTAAAAAAAATAAAAAATGTTATTAATTTTTAAAATATAAAATTACAACGTTATTATATTATAAACTATTTTTTTTTTATTTCCATCGTTTTTCCAAAAACTCGTTTACGTTTTCAGATAAAAATATATTATCAGAACGCATTATACATTACAATATATTGGTGATAACGTGATATTATTGTTCTTTATATAACCGTCCTGTTCACAAATTAGGTGCTGTAAACTGTAATAATACGTTTACCGAAAATCGATCTTTGTCATAAAACAACGTTAGTCGATCCGTTTTGTTCGCGTATACGACAATAGTGTATTATTTTATATTTTCGATAATAATTCCGTACAGATTCGTTCGTTTCTGGTGCGCTCAAATCGAGCAAGAGGAATGAAAAATCACACGTTTTTAACGTCGATGAGCGTACGTTTCAATATTATAATCATAACGTGTAAGTGAGAACGTTATAGGGGATGTACTCGTATTAAATTTCCGTCGTCGCGAATAGAAACGTACCATATAAAACGGTCGCCGAGGTATATTATTATTATTATAGTCTGGCAAACACTCGTTTAGATTTTTATTATATCGTTATTATATATTTTATACGTACGATTCAATGAGTTCCCGTTAGCCATTTGTAGTTTTCGTTTAGTTTCGGTCACAAAATAATATTATTTTATTATATTATTATATTCTGCGACTCTTGGCGCGGCGATATGATATGGAAAAACTTTCCTGGGACAAAACACCGTACACTTATACGCGTAAAGAATCGTGGAAGTTATTTTTATCTTTTTTTTCCCCTCTTTTTTCTTTTTTACTTCTCGAGAACATACGCGTATCCGTTTGATAAACTTATTACTTATCTCTGCAAATCGTGCGGAATAACATAATCCGGATCATTTGTCGGGCACGGGTGTAATATATGCCGTTTACGATAATATCATAAGTATAAATGCCTATAATACCGTTTTCTAGTATAGATTTTATTCGTGCGATAAAATTTATTGATTTCTACGGGGTCGGTGTGCGTTTTACCCGAAAAGATTAAACTATACTTTTCGAGTTTCGCGTCTCTCATTAGAATCACGGCCATGTACGTAATGCGCGAATAAACTTAACCTACCCGTCCGATTTATTCATAGACAATATCACTATATGATCGTTATTCGTTGATACCACGAGTTTTGTGTTGTACGGTTAAATTTCGTAAAAATCTCGACCGATACGAATCTGATCATCGCGTGTGAGAAAACAATAAAAACAACAAAATATTACATTTTATATATTTTTTTTTAGTATTTTACGACTATACTATACGATATTATTATATTATGATTGATCCGTGAGGCAGAGTTATTGGAATTAAATAAGACGTCATACTTCCAATGAAAATAGTTCTCAGAAGTATGCTCGTATACTTGTTAACTGCAGATTATTATAAAATTAAATTTTATTTACACAAATCACACGATAACACGTGTACGTCAACGTAACAAATATTTTTATACGCAAAAATAACTAAACTACAATAATTAATATAAAATATATTATTATTATTTTCTTAAGTTCGACGAATAAACGAAATAAAATATCAAGAAATTACGTTGATATTCATACGAAATTATAGGGAAAAAATTAAAACGTAGAATTTTTGCGCAATAATTTAATCAAATAAATATGAAACTAAACTACATAATTAACTAACTGTAAAAAAAATAAATAAATAATAATAAATTATTAAACGCGAATTTCAAATTTGGTAAAAACAATAGTTTCGTATTTTTTCTCCTATGTTCAGCTCTGCCGCATACCTACGCGTTCGAAAACTCAAACTTGTTTCTTCGTACACCTATTTTATTCATGATTTCTTATTCTTAATGAAATTTTTATCTGTGCGCTGTGTACATTGGTATTAATTTACTTTCGAGTTGGTTTTCCTTATTCGTTACGTTTTAAATTAAAACAAAAAATTTCCAGAAATAGGAGTAAGTTTTTTAATTACAGGAATAATAGATTAGACGTATAGCGTATTTATTAGGCGGAATTTAAATAAGAAAAATCTAATGTAAACAATTAATAATTTGGGTTGTATAAGAAAAACAACATTATCGTTAAAGGAAATGATAAAACTCGTTGAAACAAAACAACTACCGGGAAATAATAATTTAAAGAAAAAAAAAAGGTTATTCGTGTTAAAATGGTTATTTTTATTTATTTTCTTTGTGAAAGGTTTTTTACAGCAAATAGACGACAGCGAGCTTATATCGTATAATACAATGCAATTGTCCAATGATGGTTTTCCTTTATAAAATTTATATTATTTTATCTTCGAAAGTATCACAATACCAATTTTCACTGAAGTGCCCATGATCATTGTTAGCCCCGATCCCGAACATAAATACAAATCAACAAACCGTATAGTATTATACGTATATAACAGCTGATGGTTTTGTGTCTTTAAATCAGTTTTGACCACTTATAAACAATTTGTGTAATAATTTTACATTATTGTAAAATAATTAAATATAATAAAAAGAATCAATACATAAATACTTTAAATATCGATTTAACTCAAATTTTTATTTTACACAACTATAAAAAAAAAAATTGATACTTAAGATTTTTCTAATATTTTGGAAATTCGCTAAGATATAAATGCAAAATGCTTCAATAAAATTCAATATTCGAAATTTATTTTATATTACAGTATTATTATTCTTCTCTGAAAAAAAAATAATAACGTTTGCATAATATGTTTATTTATGATACAGAATATAGTTTTATATTAATTATTTTTTAAATTTCCATTATAATGTGAAACACGGTGCTTTAAGTGATAGGTTTCACTATCCGTAACATTAAATTTTTTATTCGCTTTTACTATTATTTTACAAGGAATACTGTTAAAACTTAAAAGCGCCGACGGACGAAGCTAAAGTTAGCGGTCACAGCGATGTGTCAATCTCAATACCCAGAGTTCACGGGCCCAAATAGGTCGCTCTATTTACAAGTGGGTGAAACGCGTTACTCTATGGATAACGCAATATGTGGCCTACAGAGATGTTTCATGGATTTAATGAACTTAAGTAAGCCACGTATTCTCCGTGTAAGTCCTGGTGCTACGGATCTAAGTAGGTCGTTGTTTGTCAATCTTGAAAAAGGACTATTTTATGGTGGGTTCGGAATTATATATCGACACAGGAATTGCAAAATATTCGCTGATGTGGTTGTTCCGGTAATGGTCCTTCGTTCATAACGGTGTGGTTGTGGTCGTCAGCGTCTACTCGGCTGATTCGTTGGTTGGTTAGTCAAACAAGTCGTTCATTAGTCCGAAAGCACGGTACTATGCTCAACTTATATTTTCTCAGTAAAATGTGACAAAGGTCCGTGTTTGGGCAGAGCGATGATCGTATACTAGTGGCGATCGTTCTTGTTTCCGTAGACTTGAGTCCAAAATCTTGAAGATGTTGAGTGGACAGCTGCTGTGACTGGAATGGATAATTTCGGTCGATCGTTTGCCTTTTATACTATTTTTGAATGTGACGAGCTTTTATCATTGGTCGTCCAATCACACCTCATCATTACATACTTGGTTGTGTTCGTGCATGCGCGTCTATGATTGGAGTATATTTCTTTCTACTATACCGCCTAATGAACCTCTGTATTATTTGTTAGCTCTGAAAAGAGCCGTTTTGATTTAACATATTTAATATCCAATAACAAACTACCTATACTCGTTCATATATTTAAAATTTAAATTGCACGTACATATTGAATTATATTTTACCTTTTAATATTTTTCCACAAAATTAATTTAATCAACTAGTTGAACTAAACTAATTTCATTTCATTTTCTATCTTTGTATAATATGTACATTTGTATGCGAATATATCTCTTGTGAACCATACAATTAACTAGATTCTTAATTAGGTACTTAATTAGTAACATTTCAATATTGTAAAAAGATAATTTATCTATATTTCGTTGTATCTCACATTTATATACAAAGTATTCAGTTCAGTTTCCAGAAAAATATATTTTGAAATTCAATTACGCATGACAACATTTTATGCACATCCTACTCTAATTGTAACTGATCAATCCCCTGTTTCCAAATTTAAACTTGTATTACATTTACATTTCAAAGATATTTACAGACAGTAAAATTAATCTCTATTCAAATATATTTACGATGGAACCTTTTACATAAAGCATTTCTCGTAATTTCATGTAGTCAATAATAATAATAATAATTTGAATTAAATTGCCCCAGTTTAAATGTCACTTATTTAATCAAAATAAATTTATAAATTACTCAAAGATTTATGATCTACTCGTATACATTCACAGCAAAATGAAACGTAATTTACAAATATCTCATTCTATCTGTATTATCAAGTCATGTGATCAAACTTATTTTTATTACATCTTTTCGTTTTTAAAATGCAATATTTTGAATTTTGATAAAATTATCTATACGAATTTATAAACTCCAAATAAAAATTCATATTAGATGTATTTCCATTAAATTGAGACATTTACTTTTTCAAGACATTAAACGAAATATATTTACCATAAAACGTGATAAATTATAATATAATAATATTATTAGTAGTTATTATATTATATTTAGTTTATAAACTAAATATTTATTTTATAAATTTTATATTATTTTTTAAAACAATTTTATTTTTGCCAATACACAAGACTGTTATTATATTGCCTATATATAACGCCGTTCTTAAAATGTCATCTTTATTTCCTTCAGTGATATAATTTTTTTAATTTTTTCACCTTTAAATTAAAAATTAATCTTATTTTCAATTAATCATTATATTATGTTATCAAAACATTCAAATAATAATTGGTTCATAATAATATATTATATTTATTATTATTTTTTAAAAAAAATATCAAAATCAATATTTAAAAAAGAAACTTATTTTTGAAATTTAAACTATCTTACATTTATTTAATAATATATCGTTTTCGAACAACGTTTATGTGGTCCGAATTGGGACGGATTACTTCTTGAGATTTTATTTTGCGTTGAGGTTAAGCCACGCTAAAACTTTACGTCTTACCAGATAACGGATAGGGAACCACTTGGGATTTGTATTTTTTAACGAAGAGTCATCTACCTTTTCTATCTCTAAATCTCCATTTCGAAATAGAGACATAAGCCAATAACATACTATGAATACGAACTTTTAGTAGATCGTACAGAAAAAAATACTAAACTACTATTAAGAAATTAAGGCCACTTAACGTAAAATTACGAAACTAAGAAATCTTTTTCAAGATGTATCATCGTATAATTTTGTAACAAATTCGAATCGATGACTATCAAAAAAAAAAAAAAAAAAAAAATTACCATTATGTGCTTAATTAATTAATTTTGATTTTTGATTCTTTAATCTACAATATTTTTAAAAACTATATTTTCATTTTATTTGTCGTAACTTATAATAATATTATTATTAATTATAAATTGTGTAAATGTATAATATAATATTATAATATTTATATATTTATACTATCATATAATATAATTTAATGTTCATTAAAAGTTTCAAACGACTAAAATAATTACACAATGATTATTTTAGATATGAATGAGGTCAATTACCACTAAAATTGAACTGTCACTGTAAAATAAAGTTAAACATTGTGTGAAAATGCACTACACAAATTATCTGTAAATTGTTTACATTACACAGAATGTCCTTACAGTTTCTTTTTATTGCGATAATAATAATTATAACTGGGTTATAAAACAAACATAAACTATTCTTGTTATTTCAGACCGCGATAATTCATTACGTTACAATTATAAATTTGAATTCTACTAGACGCTATACTACATTTGAGCTACTTCAAAATACACTACTTCTCGTGTTATATAATAATGATAGTAATGAACACTAAATTTTATATATCACCGACAAATATATTATAATAATTTTACACGTTACAACCGACCGAAATAGGAAAAATTTTAATTCGAGAACCGAAATTTATTGTAGGTACATCAAGATTTATTTATTTTATTTTTTTTTTTTTAAATAAAAAAAACACTTCGATTAGAAATACGAAAATTTCATAACCGACAACATTATAATATGGGCGTTTAAAAGAATAATAGTCCTCACAGTGTACATTTTGTTATTTTTAAATTATACTCGTAATATTGTGTTGCACTCGATTTTTATCATAAACATAATACTTACAACTGAATGATACTCGTACAAAATGACGAAAAATGTTATTTTAAGATTTATTTAAAATTAATATATTATATATATGTAGACAGCTAGAATGAAAAGAAAATATTATATTATTATATTAATATTAAAACGGGAGCTATGTGAAATTAACACGCTCAAATTTTACAATATTCACAATTTTTTTTTAATAAAATCGTTCAAAAATAATAATGTTGCAATGGCTAATTTGTTTTTTTTCTTCTATTCACTCATCTCAGTATGATTGCCACTGACCAACAAATACAAATATTATATTTTTATAACATATCGAGCAGAGATAAAATTATTCAAAAAGTTTCAAACAGTCAAAAATATTTTGTGTTAAAATCATCTTGTAGATTTTATCACAGAATATCTTTTAATGTTTTTTTTTATAAAAAGACTGAAAATTTGTATAAAAAAAAAACACTTTTTTACAGTATAACGTAAACTGGTAAAATATTAATTCTCGTTATTTAATAACTATTTTCCAATGTTAAGAAAAATAAAAATAAAACTCTGTAAGATAATACAAATCAATTCGTAATAATATTGTTTTATAATTTTTAAAATAATATAAATATTATTAAATCATTTTCCGAGTACTTTAGAATCGATTTTTTTTATTTTTTTAACATTTCATTAAAATTACTTAAGGATTACCTTATACCTTTACGGTTACGACTACGAATCGTTACATTCTCCAGGTATGACTATATAATTAATTATAAATATGAATCATGTTATTAATGTTATTTTTATTTTAATATACCATATCGACCATTTTTAAATCATATATGATTTTACATTTGTTTAAAGTTTATACCACTATTTCAAAATATCGCAAAACTCATGTTTTTACGACCATTATTTAACGTTATAAAACATATTCACATTAACACATATTGATATAATATTATTAAATGTACCTACCTACATTATTTCAAATAGGTACCTACTGTTCATTGTTAAAAATGAATAATTTTGTTGAATGTGTGAACGCAATTCAAAAATATGTATTCAATATTTTATTTAATATTATATTTATATATCAGTCGTCCAAACGTATGCACATAAAATTCGTTTGTCATTTTCATTAATTTAAAATAAACTATGTAATAAAACCCGAAATATTAATATATTGGAATTTTATTAGAATAGTGAAATAGGAACTGAAATTAACAGAATTTTAAACGAACGATAAAAATAATATCAAATATTTTACGATGCGTTACATTGATACTGCGTAATTTAAACTAAAATTTTCAAATAAAAATTGTATATACGATTTTAACAAAGTAATTTGTTATCTACAAAAAATATTTTCTTTATTTTCTAAAATAATAAATTGTATATTTTATAATGCAATGGTCTTAAATATAACCATACGGAGTTTTCTCCCCCTCGAATTTATCAACATGTACTTACCTATGTTTTATTTATATTTGTATTTATTTCATGATAAAATTGTTGAGTTAAAAATTAAAATTATACTAAAACCATCGTCGTAAAACCGTAGTTTACGTATGCTATACGAATAAGTACTATATCATACAGTGAATTCAAAACAAAAAAATTAACAATGGATGAATAATGTCAATTGAAAAAAAGAAAAACTGAAATTGCTATGGAAGAGATACAAGTGTATGAAGATAATTTTGAATTTTGATTAAAATTTGAATGAAATGATAAATCATTACATTTGTGAATACGACGTTGAGCAAAGTTCATCAGATAATATATGAATTAATTAAAAATTTAACATTCATACAGTTTCTACGTTCAATATAAATGTCAATAAAACACTTAAATGACTTCCCTAAATACCCAAATTTGACAGTACTTCACTCAGATCGTTTTTCGAATATAATAATTATTATTACATTCAAATTTTAATCAAAATTCAACACTATCATTTTTACACCTGTATCTCTTCCACAGCAGTATAAGCTCTTTTTTTTTACACTTTCAACAGCTACCTATATAAAAAAAAAGAAAAAGATAAATGTCATATTCACAATAATTTGAAACTCAGATAATTAATAAGAGTATATTGTATATATCATAGTATTACTAAAGAGTATAGATAGTTATACATAAAAAACCAAATAAAAATAAAAATAAAATAAAATAAAAATTTTCAAAACTTTTTGTCAATTTTATTTAAAATTATTGTAAAATATTGAAAAATAATAAGAATCCTTATAAATACTATAAATATCGATTTAATGAAATTTCAAGTTTAAACACCTAAAAAAAAAATATTGAGACTTCAAATTTTTCTAATATTTTAGTAATATGTAAAACTATAAAATAATAAGGATGCTTCAATAAAATTTCCAGAACTTAAAACTCAAAATTGTCAATTTTATCAAATATTATGTATAGATAAAAACGAGTATTTTAGGAAATATTCAAAATTCTACATTTTGAAGAAAAATTAACGTAATAATTCCAAAATTTTATTATGTACGTATATATACAAAACTTATTTAAAGATATAATAAAATTTTCAAGTCTCTAAGTCAAAATTGCCTGAATTATCGTGAAATATTGAAATCGATTGAGTTAAAATTTTATTTTTCGTAAAAAAATGCAGTATTTTTGTCGTTTTTTGGTCGACTTTCCTTTCGCGTAGGCAATTTTGAGAAATTCAAAAAATAAAATACCAACTACATTCACTTTTCTACCAGAAACATTGTGGTATTCGTAAAAATTATTTCGTGTAGAAAAAGTGTCTACAGATATTTGAAAGAAAAAAGAAGACACACATCATTGTAAAACCAATACATTTTTCGCTTCGCTCAAAATCTAATATAAAGGGATGACATCCCCCATTTCCATTCAAATTTCTTTCACTAATATAATATCGGTTAATTTATTTAAAAAAAAAAATGTCTTCCATGCGATATTTTCTAGAGTGAATTTTACTAAACACGTACATTTTAAATAATCGTTTTATATTATATTATTTTATATTTTATATATTATATTCATATAATAATATATTATTTGATATTTAAAATAATTTATTAGTTTTAATGAAAATTTCGACAAATGCAAAAACTTCGTCTAACGTGTACTGTTGTGTGCATCCTTATATATTTTATATTTCTTTACTAATACCGAACCTTCGCGCGCACATTAATAACCTGAATTTTTCTCGAACGTCTACTAGGTAGGTATATATTTCAGTTCTGGTTTTGCAATCTCTCCACGTATCTGTGAAAAATCGCCGTTTATCCATTTTGCAGGGGATAATTTTTCAAGTCTTATATTATATCTCATACCATAAACCATAAACCACAAACATCGACTTAATCATCTGAACCCTATTAATATTTGGTTCGTTATCCACTGTTGGAACCGAATCGTCCGCAGTCGGCGTACCACTGCACACGCGCGAAATAAATTTATTTTAAATTCCATCGTGAGCAAAACAAGAGAATAACTTTACAGTTGTAATGCGGACATAAAGCGGTTCATTCGTCTTTGTGCCACGCGTTAATTATTATTTCATGTGACCGTGGTCGAGGATTACCGAATCGCGTGTAATACAGAATTAAGAAATACAGCGCGTTCGTACGATATTTTACGAACAACGCCTGTTATATAAAAAAAATATTTTATAACGCGTTCAACATAATAATGATAATATTATGGACATGAATATATAGCCTATGTAGCTAGTTTAAAAAAAAAAAAAGAAAAAAGAAGAAACGTTTTGAAATAAATCGAACAAATTTTTTTGAAAAAAAAAACATAATCATTTCTAAACGGACAGTGGTTATTAGTTAAGAAGAATATTATTATAAAATCAATACTTTAGACTTTTACAAAAAAAAAAAAAACGAACTCTACCAGAATACACGTGCGCGTCTTGAAGACCTTTTGTACTTCACCGGGGGTTTCCAAACAATTGTCATTTGTTTAAATTAATTTATTCTATACATAAATTTAAAAAAAGATAATCGATAAAGATAATCCAACGTATAATCTTGTAATATAACCAGAAAATATTATTCCGAATATATAAAAATACAAAGTCTATTAAAATATCATGAAATAAAATAAATTGAACGTTTATTATAACTGATATTACTTTAATAAAAGCAATGAAACGTTCGAAAATAAATTCTACTTGTGGACGATGATGCGAAATATTATTGTCATGCGTTCAGATATTAAATTTAATATTTATTTTTTTTTTTTGTTTAATTTCTTTGATCGGTGTCTTGTTGTAGTCTACAAAAAAAATTAATAAAATAAAATAAATACCTATGTAAAGAATTAAATTCTAGTAATATAAAATCTTGGAAATAATAATTTATATGATTTTAATACGAAATTCATTACAGCCTATAACTCATACACGTATAAGGTAACTACCAGCACCACGGTGTAGGTAATAGGTATATGATGTTAAATTTTGATCTGTTTCCATCCCTCGACCGTTATCGTCGTTTTACATTTCATTATTCTCCCCTCTTATATTTCTCTATTTGTCTCTCTTTCGAGTTAAAAGTAAACATAATTTGCATTCGACATATGTGCGTACATTCCCGGCGGTGCCGTTTGGTCGCCGGTGTTTCGAAGAACGCTGTCCTCGCGCGTATAGGTACCACCGCGGTAACTGGTTACGTGCGCCGCAGTTTTCCGCGCGGCAATAAATCCGAGACGACGCCATAAAACAACCGCGACTCCGCGGCGAGGGAAGTCGAAAAAACCACAAGAAACGTCCTTGCGTATGTATTTATACTCGCGTATATACCGAGGTCGTAAACTTTAGATTATATAATAACATAATTTACGGTAATAACGTGTTATATTGTATATGAGCGCGATTAGAATTATGGCGAATAAACCGCACAAGATTTGCATATAATCGCTAAAACTCGATCACATTATCCGGCACTTGGCGCGCAGTTAACACGTATAATGTATTATTATTATATTACGTACCTACATGCGTATATAAAGTATAAATACAAGATGCCCCGAGAGCATATTTTATCGTACGCATACGAAATCACGATTCGAAGTGTGACCGCGTTAACTCTTATGCGGTACATATATGTATATATAAATAAAATAAAGACGGGTATAATAATTTAGGTATAATTTTCTCTCTCTTTGATAAAAATTTAAAATTATTTATAATTCGACGAATATTTCAATATAAGAGTGTATATACTCGTATTATAAATATTTTCGCCGACGACGACCAACGACGGTTGTGCGAAAAATTTGCAAAACGACCTTTTGACATAAAAAAAAAAAATCACAGTATTATTGACTTTCGGTCGATACACATTAATAATAATAAGAATTATAATTAATGAATACATATAATTATTCCGTTTGACGGTTATAAGTAAGCGATTTATAATATATTCGTATACCGAGTTTTTCGAATAGATTTTGTATACGGAATATAATCTAGACCGAAGACGCGTGGTCTGCACGTTGTCGCGAACGCGTGACTTCTCTAAACTTAACTTCTATCGTTTATAATAATAATATTACACTCTCGAAATAATACGAATTCGAATTTAATTTCGTATTTAATTAAAACTCATTCCGCCGGTCGCCTTACACGACTTTAACCGATGATACAAATAATACGCAAGGTGTGTATGATGCGTGTACGTATTACGGACGGCGGGCGACGACGATGCGCAGAACGAAATAAAGTTTTACAATCACAATCGTACCATAATATAATTACTGTCGATCCGGCTACGGCGGTATTAAGTATAAAAATATAATTAAAATAAGTAAATTTCGTTTAAGATAGAAACTAAGGAATCCCGCACGAGGCGAAATATTATGGAATTTTCTCGAAAATTTTAATGTATTTAATAGATTTGATAAATATCATCATTATTTTAATAATTATCTGACGACGGTTATCTTCTTTTTTTTTTTTTTTTTGTAGATTTTCAATTTCGTGAAAAAATCGTGAAAAACAACAGACCCGATTGGTTCAACTCATTTGTTAATTTTATAAAAAAAAAAAAAAATAAAACACATTTTATCTCCTTAAATAGTGATATCATATAGTTAAGATTACAATTAATAAAAAAAAAACCACACTACGTAGACGTTTAAGTTTAATATTATCTAAATTATTATCAATTATTTCACTGCAAGTATTTGAAATGCTTAATTAAAATTCAGGACAGTGTTGTATCCATTTTTAGTTTAAATAATAAGAACTTCACATATACTCGTATTCAAATTTATTTTTGTATTTTTGTACAATATTATAAATTTAATGAAATTTTCAATCACAAGTTTAAATTTTTCAAAATTTTACATAACCCTTTCGTTATATCACTTAACTATATTATGTAAGATAAAGACGTATTAATCATAAAATAATCAAAGATGTATTTTAAATTTTGCGTTGCTCAGATTAGTTTTATTTTCGAATACAACTACACATTGTACCACACTATAACTATTTTTTTTCTAATTTTTAATAACCGCGTTTATGAATAACAATAGGATCGAAGTCTAAAAATCGAATTAACCCCGAACGGTTTAAAATTATTTCCTCGTTGATTCTGTATTAATCAAGATTTAGTCAAATGTTAATTATGGATCTCGACTAGAGCGAGATCCCAAACCGAGACACGTCTTATACGTTTTTTAACGGCACTTGCGTCATTTTTTCAAATTTCGCATAACCCAAGATTTCGATCACTCTGTATACACATCGTAAGCGTTTAATTTATTCTGTACGGTGCGCGCGACATTATAATATTACACTTTTCCACCTATTCTTCGCTCGTTCAAAACAAACGCAGCGTCCGATAGAATTAATAATAATAATAATATACACGCTGTTATATTATAATATACTCGTATATTTTCCGGAGACGTCGCCCGGGCCCATATTTGCATTTAAATACCCGACCGGGAACCGCACAGTGTGCATATATTCACGGCGAACCGGCGGCGGTAATATTATAAAACGATAGATATTTTATAATAATAATAATAATAATAATAATAATAATAATAATAATAATAATAATAATAATAATATTATTATTATTAATATTATTATTATTATTATTATGTAGGCGAATATAAATCCAATCGTTGTTTTCGACGATATTATTATTATGCGAAGCTATTTATTTAAACATTTTTTTACTCCCGTCAATAATAATAATATATTATATTCGCCTAAACGCGAGACGGGCCAAGGCCACGATCTGAGGGAGATTTTAAGGGTCGATTTCATTCCCTCTCTCGGAATAGTTACATTAACTTGAAAATTACAAAATATAATATATTTAATACGAAACCCGTATTTTAATAATTGATGACTGTAAAAATAATAATTCTATTTTTATAATATAACAATAACCAAAGTTCGGAACTTATATACGGTATTTAAAATAAACCAAATACACAATTAAAACGAGATGTGGGTGTGGACAAATATCGGTCAAGGAAGAATAGTATAATAAGACAATATTATCCTTCCGTATGTATTATAATAATTATTAGTTATACATAAAATTATATATAATTAAAATTTAAATGCATATTATAATGATAAATTATCACAATCAAAAAAACGATTTTGAGCGAAATTTAAGTGTCTATAATTGTTTAATTTATAAATTTGTGATTAGAAATTAAAATTTTGACATAATATTATGTACTTAATAATATAATTTAATCCCTTTTAATATTTAGATATAATAAAATCAAAGTATCTGTTACAAATGGTATCACGAGTGTAAAATATATACACGAATACTGAATGAAAATTTCCATGTCTCTATGCATGACTTATTATTATACTTTATTAGTTATCAGTGTACATTTGTTTTTACCCTTTTAAACTAGTCAATACCTACCCCAGGTGTAAGGGTAGTTTTATTTTTCAACTTTTGGCCATTTCCACATACCCGTAATTTATTTCTAAGAAATTTTAAACTTTGGCATTTCGAAAAATCGTCTAGACCGTGGGAGATAAACTTTAAAATAAAATTTATTTCAACGTGTATTCTGCAAAACCATTTTAATTTATAATAATGTAAACACCTACTACATATTTTTTGAATAAAAATGAACGAGAACGAAAAAAAATTCGAATTCTTTCAAAGATTCAGTCAGTGTAGCACACACACACATAAAAAATATAATATATACATTTAGATCGAATATCGCAGGGAACTAATTATATAATAATAATAATAATAATAATAATAATAATAATAATAATAATAAT
>JAIUCT010000013.1:12097343-12118694 GCA_021307375.1 Tetraneura akinire | reverse complement strand
ATAATAATAATAATAATAATAATAATAATAATAATAATAATAATAATAAAAATAATAATAATAATAATAATAATATTAATAATAATAATAATAGTTAGTAAATTACGAGTACCTATTACGATACCTAAATACATAATAATAATAACATATTATTATTACGAGAAAAAAATGAATAATTAAAAATACGGCTGGACTTTTTTTTCATACAATTATTAACGAATATTTTATTATTTTAATACGACGATGGGAGATTTATTACGTTAATATAACGATCGCGCACATATATCTTTTCCGCGGCGGCGGTCTTCTATAAAGTACAATAAAATATATTCGACGACGCGACGATTCGACGAGGACGATGATAATAATATATATTTTACATATACGATTGTACGGAGTGATCGGATATCGAATCGTTCGTATACGATAATATATTATGGACCGACAGGCTCGAACTTATCGGATCGCCCTGTATAACCGCGTATTCGAATAAAAAGTATATTATATACGTATAATATATATTATGTATTTTATACGAGCACATATAATAATATATAAGCGACCGGAGCGAAAGACTAAAAAAAAAACAACCGCCGACAGAATTCCAATATGGAAAAATTCCGAGGCCCCACGCGTCAGCCAACCGTCCGGGTACACTCCGGAGGGATTTATTTATACATAATATCACTAGTACGAATATACTCGTATGTGTTTTATATCCGTAAATAAAAGAATAAGAGTCGACGGAAATAATAATATAACGTGTACGGGGAAACAATAACGAAACGATTTCAATGAATTTTCTTATACGTCATGTCAGACCGAACGCGTTGTGAATTTCGACGTCAAAGACGAAGGGAGGAATGGGAACGAGAGATATTAGACGAACCGAGACAAGGACGAGAAAAAGTTAAAAATAAAAAATAAAAAAGGGTCAGAAGAACATTTAACGAATGTTACACATGCGCGTTTTGTGTCTCCGCCGTATATTACGAAATGATGATGACAACGACGAAGACGATGATAAAAAAAATTGGGAAAAAAAAAAGTATATTACATGCCGTGATAGTCGTCACGTTCGCCTCGTAATTCTAAATTAAAGAAATCCCGACCTAGTGAAAACGGTTAGTTTCATCAAATATAATAATAATATAAAGCCGTTTTTGTGCGAGCTTTTTTCCGATTTTTTTTTTTTTTTTTTGCTTTCTTTCTTTATTTGGTATAAACCATATTATAATAATATAATTTGAAACCTTGGTTCTTAAAATACAATATTATAAATTTTTTGCCCCGTGCAGTTTCGATTCGGAACGTTATCGACGCGTAAAAACAAATAATGATATTAAATTGCGTAAAATCTCTTCTCTGCAACGCATTTCTTACTTGGAAATAACAAATTTATATTATATTATCGTGTTCGAAATTAATCTCATCGTATTCGCCACCCTCTCCTTCCAACACCGCCAACGAAAAGTACGTACGGAAGGTATGGTTATAAGTTTATAATATAATATCGCACGTCTAATTTTGTCATCCCTAAGTCCCTATTCGTGACGTTAGACAGTGTTTGTCTGTAAGAAAATCTCTTTATCTTTTTTTTTGCTTTTTTATTTTTAATATCAGATACTTTATTTAAATATTATTTAACTTGAGCTGCTATATTCGAAGAAACGTATATATAATTTCGTCGATATTTAAAAGTTTCAAATTCAGACACAATATTCTAAACAACCGCTGAAGAAATTAATGTTGATTTTTTTAAATTCGAAAACCGTCGATTTTCTTATTAATATTATCGGTATATTTACTCAGCGTAAATCAAAGTTGCAAATATAAGAGTATTTTGTATTGCTATATATATACCTATACCAAACGATATGTAATATTATGTAAACTAGCAATAATTAAAATTTGTGAGTCGATATTTCGATAACTTATAATATTATGTTTAATTTATAAGTTGTTTTTCTCTTCCAAGTATAAAAACCTTTTTCGATATTTTGAAAGTGATACTTATTACTTCACAATTTGTAAATGTCTACATAGAAAAGACATTCATACTATAATATAGTGATTGAAAATATCATCGGGAACTTATTACAATCTTATTTAGTACCTATCTACTTACATTATTGTATAGTTCGGGGTAAAATCTTAAAATAAAAAATATATACATTTTTCTATATCGTCAATCCGCATTTAATGTAATAAATACAATATACTCCTTCCAAGAAGTTATTGACTTTTTATAAAGTTTACAACGCAATAATTAATTTAAAAGCTACATTTTCTATATTTATGAACGACTACAGAATACAACGAATTAAATCAAAAGCATTGAAAATTGACTTTTTCGAAATGTCATTGTAAGTTAAACGGTAAACAATAAATATTCGTCCTTTTTTACGAACATGACACGATTTTATGAAACACGTCGACTACTTTTCTATACGTATTGTTAAACGGTACATTATTTCCGTTCGTTCTGTAATTTCTCGTGAAATGACGTCCGATTCCATTACAAAGATTATACGAATTTGTAAATACGAAACTGGGAGAAAAATAATAAATAATTTCGAAACTAGAAAAAACACGTACGCGTTTAATTCCTCGTTTATCAATATTTCGACATGCTCGCCGCCGCGCTTAAGATTCGTTAGTATCAAATGGACTATTTCGAACAGCATATGACGCTCCGGAAAATGAGAGCATTTGAAGAACAATAAAATATTATAAAAAACAACTAAAAACGACTGGCTCTGTATCTTTTTACCCGTCCAATCGTGTAAAAAATATATACGAGATAAACCGAAAAATAATATTTATCAAATATAATATGTGTGTATTTTTTAAAAGCTCTCGAGAGACGTGTGTATATTGCAACACGTCGTGTTATCCGACAGATTTCCTGTCGAACTGATTTTTCTTCCTGAAATACTCAACGATAAATAAATAATAATATACATGCATAACACGACTGGAGTTAGGTACTTGTCGCGTGTTGCTGTTTCCGCAACACTTCGGAGAGAACTTAACCTATAAACGTGCGACAAACGCCATAAAAATATTGCGAAACGTTATTATTCAAAAGCGCATCAGGTATAAAACACCAACGTTCGGACAAAATCTATAAAATATAATGTATACAACGGTATATAATACTTTAAAATAGTACCGCGGTATATAATATAATTTTATCTTTGTTCGATATATCCCTTCGATATTACATTATTATTATTATATTTGTATTTTTGTTCTCACACAATGCGGGGGTTTTCATACCTCTCCTCATCGACGAGCGTACCGTCAAGTTTCCGATTCTATAATATATTATATTATATATTATATTATTATATAGTACCCACAACTATATCGTGTTTAATTCGTATTTTTATGGCAGGTGTTTTTGAACCCCTGAGGCTTTCCCGACATTTCTATGAGTAAGGATTTCTAAGATATACCTTATGAATTTATCGCACGAAAACATCAAACACGGATATATAGGTTATTGTCATAATAATACATTTTGGTTGCCAGAGAATATTATATATACAGGGTGATATACGGGATAAACCACTTATTTTCTGTAATAATGCGTATTTTGGAATTTAATTTTAATTTTAATTTACTCAATATCCGTGTTTTTCAATCCTTATATGGTTTTATATATCACTTTATTCTGTTGCGATACAAATTTTGCTTTCTTGAATGGAAACTAGTAAACTACACATTTTTAAATTTTAATTTTTTCTACTACTCATTTTATTTTTCTAAAATGTTTGATACGTCTAATTAAAAATTCCAACGAACAGATTCTTAGATATTCATTACTAATATAATAACAATAATACTATTTTTGCAATATCAATAATAATTAATGTACCTACTTGACATTTTTATACTTAGAACCTCAGAGAGTTATTATTGTTACTTCTTATTTAACTATTATCAAGTAATATTACAGATTATATTTTACCTGCGATATGATTGAAAAACTAATAATAATTATTATATTATAGCCCTCACCTACTCGTACCTGTATAATTGTCCCTATGATCTCGAACTTCCCCAAGTAGGAATATTCTTCAGAGATAAGTTTTGCAGAAGTTCGAACGTCGACCTGTGAACCGTACTCTAATGATGTTGATGTACACCATTTTATATTACCGTCGAGGGCAAAAACTATTATATAAACACGGTACGATGGTCGTATTTAATATCCCACGGGGACTTTGTGTGTATTCGCGTTACGACGGAATATATAGATTCTTTTTCTCGACGGTTCTTTTTTTTTTCTTTCCTCGTCCAAATTTTTTTTATCTCCGGTGCGACGGATCGTTCGAAACCTCGTTGACGTCACGGTTCGTTTCTATTCGAATAGAGAGATCCCGACAATGACGACAACGATGATCATCCCTTCGGTTTTCCTTTGACCTCCCCTAGTGAATGTTTAAAAATAAAATCGGAAACACGAAACGTCAAACAAATCAAGTCACACATTACGCCACGCGTCACAGTCCGTGTAATATTTACGCGAAATAATAAAATATTATAAAACGTTTTATTTTATTTTTTATTATTAATATGTAGTTCATAATAATATACGATATAACGTTAGATTAGACCTTTTTTTTCTTTTCGTCCGACCTGACGAATCGTAAACAGTATATTATTATATTTGCCAGTAAACAACTCAAGACATGTTTGACACTTATTGCGCGCGTTCAGTGAACGAGTCTTATTACATTCCTTAATGTAGCGTTATCACTTATTTTTATATTTTTTATCAAAAAAACAACTGCAAACGTAATACATGTGATTCGACTGGGATTTCGATGATAGATTTTATCTCGTATTATATTTAAGATTTAACGTCCATCATATACAAATATAATAATGATACGAATCTATACCTATAATGAGCAAGACGATCTAAATCTGGCATACGTTTAACAATGGACTTCGATAAAAAAAAAAAAAAATAATACGTAACTGCAGTGGTTTTAAATTTTTATTTGATTTTTCCATTTATTTTCGTAAAATAGTAAAGATAAGAACTAAAATCACAAAAAGACAAATATTAAAATTTGAAATAAGTAAAAAATCGGTTCTTAGGGACGTTGATTATCAATAATTAGTCAAACGCATTAAATAATAATATTATTATTTTAATTTTTTGCAAATTAAATCGATTACGATTAAAATCAATTTTAGATTTATTCTAACCGTATGCAAATATCGTTTGTATAACTATATAGGCAGATACTCGACGTAAGTGTTTTTTTATTGTATTATTATTATTTCGAATAGGTATCAATTCTTTATAATTAAACAATAATAAAAACCTCCGGGTAATTAAAATATTATGTTTGTAGAACATGTAAAATTTTAATATCTTAATCAATTCGTAAGCGTTATTATCCTAGAAAATTAAATTATTATCATACAATATTATTTTTCTTTGAAAAATTTTGATAAGACTACTATATAAATTATATCTGTATTAAAAGATTATTATTTTGCTTTGATTTGCTTTTTAAAAAATTCTTTATATAATGTACATTTTATTTTATGAAATATTTACATATAGCTGCACCAAACCAGGCATAATATATTATAGTTAGTTATAAAAAAAGAAAAAGAAAAAGATTATTGGCTATTTTTTATTTCGTTTTTATATCTCGTACGTATATTATAAAATATTTTATGATATTTATGAAAACATTATTAAAACGAAAACTGTGTTTTATCTTTTCAAAATTCATTCATAATATTATTATATTCTACAGCGAAATATAATAATTGTTTTGACGAACTACAATTTACTAAATTATTGTTGTTATTATTATTTAAATGGAATAAATGCAAGTGCAAACTCGTGTTCTCGCCAAAAAAGACCTTTGAAATTGTTCATTTTTGGCAAGTCTTTTATAAACAAGCCGTGTTTCATTTCTTATTCAAGTAATGTTCTGTAAACTCTAAACTAACTATACCAAGTTACTGCCGTAATTGGGAAAGGTCGGATGTATTTAACTAACTAAAGACTGGTAATTTGTGATTTTTATACAACAATTCGGGCGACTACAGTAAAATAATTCACAACAATAATATGAAGTCATCTTAAAATAATTACTCCAAGAATATTACATACATATTTATATAATATCTATATTATTACCTACACATATTAAATGATAACAATTATCACGATTCTCGCATAATTATGAAATATTAAATTTTAAAATCACGTGTCCTAAAATAATATGCTATTGTTAAGCTTAAAAATGAAATAACTTTTAAGTTAGGTTATAGTTGGATATTAATTAAAATTCATATTCACGTTCAAAAAGTTACTTTACTGATATTATAACATTCATCGATAGTTTAATTTTATAATTTTTTAATATAATATATAATATTATAATGTCGTACGTTTTAATACGTATAAGAAGTGAAACTAAATCACTGAGATGTATAATATAAAGAAAACGCATAAATAAACTTTTATCAATCGTATAAAAAAAAAAACGAAACATTTTTATGTTCGGACTGGATGAAAATACTTTTTGAAAGTATTCGATATAAAATAATACTGAAATGTACTTAAAAAGAATTAAATTTCAAACATTATGTATATGAATAATAAAATAATAATACGCGTCTTATATACCTACGTATATTCCAATATTATAATATATTTCTGAACGCCGTACAAAATATTCTCAATATTATTTGAATATTTTTAAATACTATTTTTATTCGTTTTTTTTTCTCTCATTTCGAACGTTTGAAATATTTAATCGTTTTATTCATAATAAATTATACATGATAATATGTACAATGTACAGAGTCTGTTAGAATATTATAATATTCAAATTTTAAATTTAGTGTTTTCTCGAAGAATATATTATAATATACTTTTTACGAGACATCAAAAAATATAAAACGCAAAATAATTTAATATATTTAATTTAATTTAATCATTTCAAACGAGTTTTTAACAGTATAGGTAGGTATACGCTTAAAAGTTCTTTTTTTAAATATTATTTGAAAGGAGGCGAATAAAGTATAAGTGAAGAGACAAAAGAGTTTATGACTCTTTCCTGTCTTGAAAACTTTAAACAGGGAATATATACCGAGTTATTCATTAAAAAGAGACAAATAATAATGCGCTGTCAAAAATATACTCATTTCGACATCAGAATAATTCTTTATTATTTGGTGTAAAGAGAACAACCATTTATAAAATTATGTCAAAAATAGTCACTCGAGATATATTTCTCGTTTGCTCAATTCGAATATTTATCACATGAATCGTTGATAAAAAAAAAGTGTAATAAATTCAGTAGAACGTTAAATAATAAAATTCTGTTGCGTTATCTACATAAAACGACTCGTTGCTAGTTATTTTAAGGACATGAGTGTACTTACACACACACGCCCCCTAATAAATATTTAAAATTCCGTTAAATTGATTTGGTCGAAATTCTTTAGAATTTTCATTGACCTCACACTTTCGCGGTAAAAAATATGATAATAATTATTATTATTTTTTGTTTTTCGAAAACTTTTTTTAAATATTCCGTAACTGCAGAATAGTATAAGTTATAATATAGTAGTACACGATATTATACTATTATGATATCTATTCTCGGTTAGAGTTAAAAACATATTATGTATACCTAAATTATTTATTAATTTTATCTCTGCAGTCTAACGAACGAGATCTCACGTTACAAATCCGCGTATGTGAATAGGTACATCGAAACGTCACGTTTTTCTCGGCCGATAATAAAACTCACGATTCGTTGATGAGACGAATAAACCGTTAACCAATAACCGGGTATATATCGGTGGTGTAAGTAAAAAAAAAAAAAAAAAAAAAAAATACGTAAATCATATTCTAGTCGCAATAACGCATTTTAATATTCTACTCGATATAATATATTTAACGTATAATAATATCGCGACGTCACGTCTACGGTAATATTCTAAAAAATCATAATTTTGCCCAAATCCCTACATATATCCTCTTATTACGGCCGTCGAGAAGTGGATCTCGTAAAATTCTGACGAGAATCGTATGTAATAATAATAATAAAGGGATGAATATTATAAATACATGCAATCGCACACGTGTGTGCACGTCGAAGTGGTTTATATTATTACGATTACCAGCGAAAACAAGATAAATGTTAGCCGCGTGACAGGTTAAGCTGTAGAAAATAATAATAATATAGTTATTATTATTGTTCAAAACTGGTCCGCCCTTAAAGAGTGGATTGGAGAAAAATCCCGTCACGCAAACGTACGAATAATAACAATAATAATTATATTATAATTTATAACGTACAATACATCATGTTTCCGAACCCCTCGTGTAAATACATACGACATTCAAACGTTTAAAATAATAAATGCAATAACACGAATTACAAGGAAAAGAAAAAATAGAATAAAAAAATTATTAATATTATTAAAAATGAAATATGGAAGTGAATATGAAAACGTGTATAAAAACGATTAAGATAAAATTATAAGTTCGAAACGATGCTTTAGGTGGTAAGTTTCACTATCCGTATCACTAAATATTACTATAACTAAAACACAGTTGATTCTGGTACGTTCGTTAGTCCGAATCCTCGGTGAGGTATGATAACCTAACCGTGTTCGGACTGGGCAATGTTCGTATGCTGGCGGCGGTCATTGGAGTTTTCGTCGTGGTCGTTCGCTGGTGAGCTCATTCTTGTTTCCATAGTCTTAAGTACGGAGTCTTTTAGATGTTCACTAGACTGTTGCCATGACTGGAATGAATAATTTCGGTCGGTCGTTCGCCTTTTATACTATTTTTGAATGTGACGAGCTTCTTTGATTGGTCGTCCAATCACAGCTCATCATTACGCGATTAATTGTATTCGTGCATGCGCGTCTACGATTGGAGTATATCTTTCTACCCTAACGCCTAGTAAACCCTTATAATATTTCTTGGCCCTGAATAGAGCCGTATGATTTACACTCCGTATTCCGTAACAAGTTGGACAGCAATTCACACTGGTTACGGGTTTTTCTCGTCCTCACTTTGTAATTTAATTATTTTCTCACACTATGATAAAAAGTGTGAGAATATTTTAGGTCCGCACACGATACAACTGGACTGTGTGATTTGTTGTGGTGGTCTGCACGCAAGACGTCTTTTCGTGTTTTTGTACCGAAAAATGTGTAATTTGTATTTTTAACGTTGACCCAATTTTAGTAAGATGTCGATGTGTCAATGTAAAAAGATTCCGGTATGAGTGTCAAGACGAGATCATATTATGTTCGTTATTTCGTTCTCTGCACATTTTTTAACCATATCCAACAATATAGTCTTTGATCCGCCAACTCCGTTTTTTCTTCTACACAACAAGTCTACATCGGAATTGGGTATTTTTATTAGTTGGCAGTTGCCGGTTCGGGTGATATAATAATATAGCGTACATGGGACTATGGGAGTATTTTAAAGAATTCTTTAAATAAACTGATGTTTTTATACAACATTAAAATAAGGAAGGATCGCATACATATAACACCTATAAACGGTATTCCAGCAAGTCCGAGTTCATTCTTATCGTATAAAAATACGTATTTATCGATACAAAAAGTAATGATGGTAGTATTCGTATAATTACAATATTAAATTATTATTTTATACGTTATTCGCGTTCAAAAGTATAAAAGATATTATTATATCGTATAATTCGCACTTGCCGATCCGGACATTATTATCACGTTTATTATAATCGCCCGCGTATAGACGACACCAGCGTGTTATAATAGTGTTATTATCGTAATAATAATATTATTATTATTATTATTATTATTATTATTATTATTATTATTATTACCACAGCGTACCATATTACTATTATCGTCCTATTGCGAACACCGTAATTTATTTACGTAGGTGTATTATACCAACATGCCGGGTTACCCGAAACCCGGTATGTACTGATCGCCCACACCGGACTTGAATTAAGCTAGTATTGCGCGTTGTTCGGATCGAAAATGTAAGAATTAAAGTTCAACCGTTGGTCGTAAAACTTTAATAGAATAGATTGGACGTCTTACTTTGAAAATCTCCAAATAATATTATTATTAATGAAATTATTCGAGAAAACGAAAAAAGCCAGGGGCACACGCGGTTTAATTATTTGCAAGCGGTCATATGACACGAAAATTCGTAGGTACGGGATAAGAGAAAATAGAAATAAATATATTTAAAGTCGTTTCGCAGTTTATCAACCGTGTCTAGTTTTAAAGTTTTTTTTCTACGCCCACGTGAGTTTATAATGATAACGCCGAATACGTCTATAGACACGTTCGGGTCGCGTTTACTGAAAGGGTTGACGACGACAGGAGACCTTCCAGCCCGCCCGCGAGTATATCCGTTCATCTCATGCCGCTCGGTGTAATGTATTACACGCGCGGTATAATATACCAATACGCTATACAGCGTTTGAACAGAGAAATCCCTGCATAATGTAACAGTGGTCGCGGTAACCCGAGCGCATTGTTGTACCTGTGCGGTCCTCACGGACGTATATTTGACACGCAACGCCCGCGACGGTACCGAAATTTAATTATTTTCGCGCGAAGATCGGACGGACGACTTTGACGGCGGAAACCCGGGATCGTATAGTTGTGGTAACGAACACGATTGGTCAAACGGACAAAGCGCACGCAAATTGTTCATACCTCTGTTATCCGCCTGCACAGAATTTATTTCCTAGGAAGATTATTGTTTGGCTATATAAGCACAACTGTTTACTGGCGGTGAAAATAGGATTTTTTTTCAAAAAATTTTCGAATAAAATAAATCACTTGTTACCTCGAAATTATTATATTTACTCGTTAAACGATATTATACTCAGGACGATAATTCTTAGTAAATGTACTCGTCTTCTTTCCATAGTTTTCCACGTACGTGTGCAAATGAATATTTTCAAAAAAAAAAAATAATAATAATCAACTGTGAATTCATAAACTCAAATCCTAAGCCTAAAATAATACGTTATAATCACTTCGAAGTTTAACTCTTGTAAAATCGAAAACATAACGCTCCTAACTTTTATCCATAAACGAAAAAATCGAACGTAAAGTCGATTTACTTTAAACATTTCTCGGCGTTGAACCATATGACTTACGTCAGAAAAATTGTTCATGATATTATTATATTAACTGATAAAGTGATAACTATATAACTATAAGATCAATAAATGAAGTTAAAAGAAAACATTAAAAAGTCATTTCAGTTTGTTTTCGTAAAATTTATAATTAAGAAATAATAATGAGTTCCGTATACGTTTTATTTGTACTTAAAACAATTGAATAATATATAACAGTGTTATGTGCAAGTATAAATAATATAATATTTTTTTTATAATATACCGAGACGACGTTTATTTGATTTATTAGCAATTAAAATATCGATTTCATCTATTTCTATTTTATCCATATTACGCATAAAAAAATAGCGTAAAATTATAAATTTTTTATGTTATTTGGTTAATTTAATATTCAATCGTTACATCAACTCGTACATTTTATACGTTTTAAATTTTTCTCTTTAAAAATTAATTACAATAAATTTAATTTTAGCTAATTTTCAATCTCAACTTTTCTTTAAAATTACGCCTCCGCTTCGTTGACCTTTAGGTCATATGATATATTATACGTGGGTGTATATATTATAAATTATAATGTAGACTCACTCGAAAATAGTTTATTTATTTGATTAGGTATCGCTTTTCATTTTTTTTTATCATTTTCTCTTTTATACATTTCCATGCGAAGTTAAGGCGCTATCAGCAGGACGCTTAGTAATATTTATCGCGTTATTCGTTTCACCGTGTCCATAAAAAATTACCCTTCGTTATTATATTCAGGTACAGGATGATCCAAATTTATTTACTAATTGTAATATTTCTGCAAAAAATTAAAAATTTTAAATAGGTACATTTTTTTTTTAAATTATTTTATTATAGTAAAACAACATATTTACCTTTATTAATTTTTTAATAAAAACGTTCAATAAAAAATTTTAAATAATATTTTTTTTTATCTTTTAAGTTATGCACAAAATATGAAGATATTCAATTTAAAAAGTGTATTTTAAAAGTTTCGATAAGTTGACTTTCTAGTTAGTTGATTGAAAAATGAAATATTTTATTTCATTTATAATTTAATATGATTCAAATATGATTTTTATGAAATGCAAAATTTATACCCATAGAACAATATTATACAGATAATACATCGACGGGACACCTGTCATTTACTGTAAATCGATCTTTACTATCTATACGATTTTTTGGTCTTATAAAATTGTATATTATTATTTCTTGAGTCTTATTGATAAATGATAACAACATGAAGTTTGATGATATTAAAATATTAAATTATTATAATAATAATTGACGTAGGTAGTATATTACATTTTTCAATTAAATGAAAAAAAGTTCTAAAAATCCCAATCTTCATAAAACTGAAAAATCGACCAGTAGGAATTTTCATAAAAATTGGCCATGTTCAAATTTTAAATATAATTTAAAAAATATAACACCGCGTTCTCAATCTTTATTTTTCCCGGATATGTTGCAATTATATTCGTAGCAGATCATGAGACACCCTGTACATATTTACCGTATTAGAATATAATTTATATAAAGATTTAATATATGACGTACCTATTATATTATATACTCGTATGACATATATTTTACGATTCGGAAATATTATAATTTAATAGTCACAATTTTATATATTGAACTTGAGCACACTATCGCCTGACAGGATTTAAGAAATATCGTCATTTATATTATATTATTTTCTAGTACGAAAAATATCACGCACCTATAAATATTTATGTGTGAAATCATATTATATTATAAATATTCGCGTATTACATAATATATATAATATTATATTATTTAAACATAAAAATAAATTGAAAATGAGTTATAATAATATTTAGTCACGATGGTTTGATCAAGAAATAATGAAGTTTTGAATATAATATAGTTAATTGCAAAAAAAGTTCAAAGTTTCATTATATTGGATAACATAACAAGCTATTACAGTCTGTGCAATCATCGTTCACGTGCATAACCTCTAATATTGTTTCGTCAAACATCTATTTTTATATTAATTCATATTTTTTCTTCCACATATTTCGAACGTTATTCCAAGAAATTTTCAAGAACGCTTTCTAACTCAAACACGCATAATTTGAAAAAATTAGTTACGTTGTAAAATAAAATAACAAAATAATTATGAAAAAATGTGTTCGTAAAATTTACAAACATAATATTATACAACGTCAAATTGTTAGGGAATAATAATATTATATAATTAAAACTGAAATTATTATTACAACTGTCAAACTAACTCTAGTAGTCTAGTGTAACTAAAACTAATATAATATTGTTGTTTTCAAGTTTTCTTCCTGACGAGTCAGGTACAAACGCGTTATGATATAACCATTATTACAGTGTTAACACTTTGCATACATAACATACAGGAAGTGTCAAATATCTTCTAAGATCCGTAAGAGAAGAAAATAATATAAGTCTAAAGAAAATATTATAATTTTAAACTTTTCTCGCTCGCGTTGAAATATATACCTACCTACAACGTATATTTTATAGCAAAATCACGACTTACACACACCCGTGTGTGTAAACAAAAACACAAAATATCGCTTCATTTTTTAAAACAAATATTTTTATTTTCATACGACTATATTAATTTTTTTCTCTTTTTTTTTAAAAAAAAAAAAATGTATTATCGTAAAATAACGAAAAGTTTTAAATTGCAGTAGGTATAGGAAAAAATAAGACCTTCACGTTTACCCGAAAGTAATAAAATATATTATTATGCATTACGATCGTGTGTGTCATACTCATAATTATTATACAAATTAGTTGTTTTGAAACTATTAGTTTTCAATGATGCGTAGTTGTTATAAATAAATTAAAAAAATATTTACATTAATATTAGTTCGATATATTATGTTAATGAAGAGAAAATCCGAAAATTATTGTTGTTGTGTAAAACGATTAACATCCCAAGACGTTTAAATAAATCGTAAACAAAAACGATTTAATATCATACGATAATTCGACGACAAATAAAATATTATATTATTATAATTTTAATTATAATATTGTTTAAACGAAAAGCCAATCAATCTTTTTGACGACAAAAATTTCAAACTATTCATTATTGGAAATATAATAATATTACATTCGCTTCCGCACAGTCGAAGAACGAAGATCGACGGAATTATTACGCGTCTTACATAATACCCAGTCTGGACGTTTTCAAAGCAAACAAATAAACTTCCTCTAAATAACTGGTAACTGGTAACTGGTATGTCAGCTCATTTAGCATAAAATGTACGTCTCGTGATGGCCTTATAACTTATCGACCGTAAACATAATCGTATTTACCTTCAATGAGTTTATTGTACCCCATTAATATTATAATATTATTATTATGGTAATAAATAATAATATTTCAGTTCCTTCGAATAACAATATAATAGCATTTCGCACATAAATATTATAAAAACGTAATATTTTTTGTTTTTGTTTTTGTAATTTTAGAAAAATACTCTGGTATAATAAAATTTAGTTAAAATTTTAGGGGAATAATTCACTTATACGAATAAATTGGTCTTAATGAACTCGTTATATTACACAAAAATGACTTAAATAATTCATTTTATTTCGACTTTAAGTCCATTTTTTTGAACCCTTATCCCATACACACTCATAAGTTGTTTCTTTTCCCTGTTTTCACGGAACACGTATCTAACCTAACCTAATAACAGAAACAACCCCACGGTTGTGTAAGTGGAATTAATTCTATTAACTAATATTTTTATATACAATAGGTAATAATGTTGATGATGATTCATAAAATATGCTATTTTTCTCTTGATCGTGTATAATTTTCAAAATTTTCTCTGGTAGAAAAATTGTAATTTAATTAATTTTAATTATGTTATGGTGACCCGGTTTCTATGTCCAGTTACCGCAATACTATTACACCTTGTACTAGTATGCGTTATGAGTTGAGTTTCAAACACGATTAAATGCAATTCGTGAATATTATAATATTTAACAATATAATTTGTATTTAAAAAAATATCCGTATTATATCATATTTTAAATGGACAGACAGTGATAACGTCTAGCAACATCTTGTCTTCACATTCACTAATTCAAATTGTGACAAATAGTGTTATACAATAATATTATATTCTTAAATGGCATAAATAATATTGAGTTTAACAAATAAAATTACTATAATAAAATTAGTCTTAAAATAATCTCTAAAATATCTATAATAACTATTGTTGCGTGCCAGTTCAACCAATATTATCGAATCAAATATATGTGGTAGACAGTAGTTAGAATTATTCAATTTAATTTATTAAACACAAAACTCAAAAATATTTTTAAGTAGGTATACAAAATAAAATACAATTATGATGAACTGCTGGTCTATATATCGTCCGATGCAGGTCTCAAGTGACTATGACTATGATCGTATGTATAGTTAGCTGTAATCGATGTTTGGTCGTCTGTCTTCAGGACTTTAGGTATCAGGCCCTTTATATATTCGTAGTGTCCTGTTATTGTTGTTTTGATAGATCAAATTATCGGTCTAGACAATTTTATCAAGAATTTTATATTTTACTTAACAATAAACTATGTGCGCATTTAATATTTTAATATTTACAGATTCGATATAAATATAGTATACTTATGTACCTAATCCTCATACATCAACATACTCGTTTGTGCTTAGATATAATTATATTATTTAAATTTATTAGAATTTATATTATTATTAAATATATAATTTCATATTTAATATAGTTTACATAAAAATATCGGTTTCCACGGACTGTGAAGCTTCTTCATTATTTATAATTTCTGATACGAAAGGTCGGTTCGTAACACTATACGTCATGATAATTATATTATATTAATAAATTAACGTTGTGTTTATTTAAACTATATTATAACATGATACTCAATATAAAAAAGAAAAGCCGATACTGGTGTGAAAGGAATACAGGTATATTTAATATATTATAATTTTTCTTGCGGGATAAGTTTAATTTTGACTTTTGAAAACTACGTCCACTTTGCTACCGGAAACATAATTCTATTATTTGTGAAAATCGAAAAAGTGTATTGAAACTTAAAAGAAAAGACACACATCAGTATTTAATACCAATATTATATTATTATTAATTGTTATAATATTATAAATTGAACAAAACATAATATTATACATCGTATCGTATTGTAATAATAACGATATCGTTACGATTATATCATTTTACCGAGTGATACCTGTAGAAAATATTATTATTAAATAATAAATATTACGTTTTTTTTTCTCAATATTGTTCGTATTTTGGATTTTAATTTCTTTTTTTCACGTCAAACGTTTATAATATTATATATAATATATGTACTCTTATAATATTTATTGTTGAGTGCACGTGAATAATTTATTTAAATTAAAAATAAAACCCAAATCCACAAAAAAAAAAAAATAAAAATTTACTTTTATATTCAAACAAATACGTATATCGATAACGACGTTACCGTCTTCAGTGCAAAACAACGACTGACCGTTATCGGCGTGTACAAATGCCTTTTCCCACAACCTTTTCCCTAACCTTTCCCCGCACATGACGTCATCACACTACGAGTGTCATAATATGTAATTGTTTTAACGAGTTATTTCGTAATGGATTTAAATCGCAATTAAACAGATAATTCTTACTTTTTGACATTTCCCTAGCTTGTCTTATATTTAA
Organism: Tetraneura akinire; assembly: GCA_021307375.1. Classification (NCBI taxonomy): domain Eukaryota; kingdom Metazoa; phylum Arthropoda; class Insecta; order Hemiptera; family Aphididae; genus Tetraneura; species Tetraneura akinire. The sequence goes on along the minus strand of JAIUCT010000013.1, from coordinate 12,101,812 downwards.
TTCTTTGTGACTCGTTTTAATAATTCGATTGCGTTAACCTAACTTAACCTAACCTAACCTAACCGCTACAGGAAACTGTTATCCTGATTTTTCATCTATTATCCTGATTTTTCACGTTTTTTTATGTTTGTCTCGCGTGACAAAGATTAAGAATTTCAAACATTATATTATTATGTTTAACGTACACGTATTATGTTGTAAACTTATATAATATAAATATAATGTATAAATATTGACGTGGATAATATTCGGCGACCTTTACGGATGAACTCATAACGTTATATTAATATACATATCGTATAATTATTCTACACATGATTGTGGTATCTGGTATAAGATTTTATTATACATTTGCTGGCGCATATAATAAAAACAATAACGCCGACAATTAAATCCGAATCACGTAGGTATACACACAGACGGTCATTCTCATTATTATTAATTTGGTTTAACGTCAACAAAGATCGTTTACGCCTTGACACACATTTTGACGTCTTGTATTATATACGCAAGGCGAATATTATTATTAAACTAAGAATAATAAATTAATAATACACTCGGATTTTTCAAATCCAGACGAGGAAGTGTCGGATGGCCGATGAGGTGAACCGGCCGGAACAAACTATAAAATAAAAAAATATATATAAAACTCGTCTCTGGACAAAACATAATAAAGCGATAATGAAATTATATGCAAATTGCAAATAACGTAAAAATAATCGATGATAACAACACCGTGTCCGGCAAAATGATTTTTATTTCGCAATTTTTATTTTCTTCTTCGCACGTATCGCATCGTCCGCGAAACGATTCTATTTTTTTTTTTTTTTTTTTTTCATTCCAAAAGTAATAACGATTCTGCAGGATAAAAGGATTTTCAAAATATTACACACGTTTAATGGTATTCATAAGTTTAGTAGTTATAATGTCGAAAACTTGACTAAAATGTGTGACAATTTTTTTTAAATATTATATTCTTATTTATCGTATATAAGTATACATTTTTAGTAACAAATTTCTAAAATTGTATGTATTTACTGCATAAAAAATATATAAGTATTCAAAACTTGGTGAAATTGACAATCACAACGTAATTTATAATTTCATACACAGTAAAAACTATAATTTTGTGATTTGGGTTTAAATAAATCAAATATAAAAATTGTCACATGTGCTCGAGTTTATTTCGACATTTTCAAAATTTATTCTCTAGTATTTGAAATGTATCAACTGTATGAATTTGTCTTTAGTTTCTTTAATATTCATATTATCATCATATATAAAATATAACGCGTATAATCTATAATACGAGTAATCAAAATTTGAAATATTGATTTGAATAGAAATACATTTTCGTGATTTTACCTATATTTTCATGATTTTTTTTTCTTCTATTATTTTTTCTACATTAAGTAAACTATGGAAAATACAAAAATACGTCCATATAATAAAATACCGATCAAATGAAACTCTCCGTACCCCATTTGTGGTGATCGAATAATTATTTCTACCACTATCATACTTTTAAAAACGCAAAAACGATACATTTTACATAAACTCGTAAATAAATTTTGAAAATGTGTAAAAAAAAAAATTACAGTAGGTACCAATACCGATCGATTTTAAAAATATTTTACACGTACATAACACGCTATGTCATAAATTACGATATATTAAATATTCGTATCAGCATAATATTTAAAATGGAAATTTGTAAGCGTTATAATTTTTACATCAACGTAAAAACCTGGATAAACTATAAATACATAATATATTACATTTTTTTCAATATTTCACTAAAATTACCAAGATCAAAGAAATATTTTTAAAAAAAAATGGATCGTACGATTTATAAAATAATATTTCATACTTAGGTTAAATTATTAATTGAATTAACTATTGTATTACATTTTTAAACCGTAAAACGTAAAATTAAATGACGCATACTTTCAAAGTAATTACAAAACGTATGAAAAATAATCAAAATTCTTATTATTTCGACTTAAAATCAAAATTCCAAAATAATATATAAGTATATTACGTATAGTATAACGTTTCTATATTATAGCGTTTTCCTTTACAGTTGTAAAATAATAATTTTAAATCGAGTTCGTCGAAAGTATTAAAAATATTTTTAGTTTTGCGAATTTATTATCAGTTATCACCGATAGTTTATCAGTTATTTTTCCTACCTAGTCAGAAAACGATTGAAAAATTCAAAATACGTTAAGACATATCTAATAAAAGAGGAAACATTTGAAAAAAAAACACACGCGCTTTATTGAAAAACCGATATGCATTCTTCACAGAATGTAATAAAATAATAATTAAATTCTTACGTAAACAGACTATTTTTTTCAAATTAATTCCATTCGGTATAACGCACGTCGTTTAACCACGATTATTTTTTTTTCATATATAAATCTCGTGACTTAAATATATTAATATTGAATTTTATCGATTCGCGACACGTTAGGCCATTCGTCGTCTCGAATAATATTACGACATGCGTACGTCTCGAAACGCAATCTATAGATATATATGTTAATATTATTATTTCTCAAGTTTTCATTTTCTTTTTCTCTCGTTATTATTACGATAAGGTTTTCACGACATTGGAAAAAAAAGTAAATCTGTGGAGATGTCATTATTATGATAAAATTTATAATACAAAAAAAAAAAAATATGAAAAATCGTTTGGACGATCCTCCATGGGTGGTGATAATAATATTATGGACATGGACGGAAGACTCGAATTTTTTTAACTAAAAACTATTTTTTTTTAATTTTAAAAGTCTAATATACGATGCTCATACATTTTGTGGACGTCGATATTTTTTGGAAAAAAACAAAAATTCGATTTCGTACGGTATAATAATAATACGGAATTATTATAATTGACACCACCATAAACGAACGTATATGTATAAAAATTATTAACCTAACCTAAGGTACTTAGATACCTTAAATACCTAGGTATTTCGGAGAATAAAAATTACAAGAAAAGACCAAATTTCGTTTCGTGTTATACCGTGTAACGGATAATTTATTGACAACAAGACGAATTTGTATTCGCTACGACAGTCGGTCTATGGGACGACGGGAATATTATGTCAGAGTGCCGAATGCATGTATTATATTATGACACATACCTACCTAAAACACGTACTTAAGACGTACGAATGACGATAACCTAAAAAAAAAAAAAAAAAATGTATTTGTACAATAACATCTGGGCGGTTACCTCGGTTCGCGGTAATGTTTTCGCAGTCGATCCGTGTATACGCGAGAAACGCATCGAGCGCCCTCGACCGCGGTACCACGGTATACCGCGTTATATATACCTATTACCTATATATTATTATTATAATATACGGTGCGTAAAATAAGAAATGAAAAATATAAAAGCTGCGGAGCAACACTTTCAGTTAGAGGTTAGGATAATATTATTATTATTAAAACGCTGTAAATTTGTAACCCCTCCACTCACCAGTTTTTCGATTTAATATTACATTTAAACTTAAAGTGCCCGCTATAGGTAATATTATTATTGTTGTGTTTTGGAATTTACGATTTTTACGGAATAAAAAAAAATATAATAATATTATTCTCGTACCGTTTTGCGCTTTTCCGACGAATAATAATTATATTATTTATTCGCGGTCGCGCGTTTAGACCCGTTTAGAATGTGACTATATCATAACGCATAATAATATACGTTTATACGTCGTTTTTCGTTACGTTATAATAATATTTATTACTCGACCGCGAGAGCGGAAAGAAAAAATATAAAATACGCTCATACGCGATAATATTATTATAATGTTACGTTAGTGCCTGAAAATGAAACGTCGTAACCATAATGTAATATACGCTTATATATTATTATCGTTACTCGGGACAAGAATAACTACGTTATTATTAGGTACACGAGCTCGACAAAAAAAAAAAAAAAAACATAAGACAAACGGCAAAGTTTTCACTTTCGTTTTTCGTCGTCGCCAGTCGTATAAAACTATAAGAAAAATAAATAATAATAATATATAAAACGTTCCTGGCGCTGTGAGGATAACATGATTATGTGACGCCCAATATCGTAATATTATTTGGATACGTTTTATTTTTATTTTTTCCCCGTTTCTGGTTTTACCCGTTTTTCTCGTGCCCAACATCACTCGGATGTCATCGCCCAAAGGTCAAGAGAAAGTAGGTACCTATAAGAATAATAATAATACTAACAATACTATATTATGACATTGTTGGCGGTCAAATTCCGTTACGTAACGAAATAATACGACGATGGCGACGGTGACGCGTCATTTTTCGCGTTTTGTCGTCAGATTTCCCGCGACCAGAGAGCTCTAATTATTAATCATTATTCGTATTATTATCATCATTATTGTCCACAACAATGGTATTATTATTATTATTATTATTATTATTATTATTATTATTATTATTATTATTAT
>JAIUCT010000013.1:12041488-12097333 GCA_021307375.1 Tetraneura akinire | reverse complement strand
ATTATTATTATTATTATTATTATTATTATTATTATTATTATTATTATCATCGTTATAAGCGACTTTTGCGACTTTACAATAAATAATATTATATATAAGGTGTACCCGCTGCCGAAAATGAAAATAAAACGGATATCATAACGTTTTTGTTGCGCGAAATCGATTATGGCGAAATAATAAGCAAACGAAAAATGATAATATAAAATAACGTAGAATATTATTGTTATTGTGTACGATTAAGTAGAAGTAATATTAAAATATTGTTATGACATGATTATTATAACGCGTATCGAGTAATAGTGCGTTTTCACCTGACGTTTCGTTGTTTCACGTTTGAGGAAGAGAGTGTAAATTATTATAATAAAAACACAACGCGTGTAGTAAATACACGTCTTATCAGATAGGTAATTTAGTTATTATTAATTAAAGAACGTATAAAATATATTACATGCATACGGAGATTAAAATTTTTAATAACGAGAAAATTAATATTCAACGAACAAATAATAATATTACCGAGAAAAATAGATTCGAATTCGGTAATATAATATATTATTATAATATAACGCACGTAATACCGCGAAAACGTGATCTAACCTCAAAAATAACGTTCCGAGTAGAGGTATATATCGGTATTGAATTATTGTAATTCGCCAAAATTATTCCCGTTATCATGTCACAATATAGTATGTTTAATTTATTCGAATGTCTACGCACAACGCATTATAATATAATAATTATAATCGATATGAAACGCAGACGCATCATAATAATATAAAATATTGTGAACACTTTTTTTTCACTTTTTATTATACACTTACCCATCTCCGATTCGATTGATTCTTCATTTTTTACGATGCCCTAAAATTTTTTTCCACGAAATTTACATCTTTATTATCATAATAATAATAATAATAATAATAATAATAATAATATAATAAATATATCGAAAATACCACCGCGAAACTAGTAACGTATACGAATAATATTACACAGGTTTATGGTTGTAAAAATAAAAATAAAAATAAACGATGGGTTTTTACGTTTAAAAAAAACTTATGTTCAGTCGTTTATTTACATAAAACAAAATAAAAAAAAAACAACAATAATAGTAGGTAATAATAATATAAAATAGGTGCTAGTAAAGGACAAAAAAAAAAAGAAGTTATATATATATATAAAAAAAAAATACACTTTTATAAATATTTTTTCATATAACATCGAAAATGGATGTTACTGAAACTCATACAGGTATATATTTTTTTTTTATCCTTAAACGAATAATAATATCATCGATACGTATATTATTATTATTATTATTGTGCGAATATAAATTAAAAATATATCTAATATTTAATATTATATTATAATTATTGTATGTAAGTCGCACGCGACTTGGTTTGGTGGCGGTTCGAGAGAAAAGGATAAATTTAATATACATGCTCGGCCCAGAGGCAAAACGTGATTAGAATCCGTTCTGGTACTGTTTCAGCATCTTCGCATATTCCTTCGGATAGTTCTTTTGTATGTGTGACATTACGTGTTGTATCTGTTTGACTTCGTTCGGCGTACACTTGGTGCACATCCCTCGCAACACTAACGGGGCGTTTGCTGCAATGCAAACAAAATTGAATAATATAAATATATATAAAAATCATATAAAGAAGAGAAAAACTACCGTCAAAGTCAAACGAGTGTGAACATAGTGTCAATATAATATATTATATATATTATATATACGTATTATATAATGTGAACGACGAGAAGGCTGTGAGACTTCCAAAAGAATCGAAAATGAAAATAGGTTTTTCACGTTCGATCGCCGACTAAATCCGATAACGATGGTATAAGTATGATATTATAACAGTGCATTTTTCGAATTAACGGTTTACCATAATAATATTACGGTCGCGTATTTCAATTTCGCTTATTCGCGCTGACTTTTATACGACCGTCGTAAATTCTACGGCGAATATACAACTCGATTTGCAAACGATTTTGTCATAAATACAGTGATACTTGGCTTAGCTGTATATTATACCTATAAATGTAAATTTCATGTTGTCGCGTATACCTAAGAATGTTTTAAAGGAGTTGCTGTTTTCTAAGGTTTAATGTACACGTATCACGTATGTAAAGAAAGAATGAAAAGCTCTTAATTATTATAGAGAATCTCTTTAATGGTTATATAAATTAAATCGATTTTGGAGATATAACTACACCAGCAATCCAATTTAATATTCTTCGCTGCAATTTTTAAGTAAAATATTTAGGATACTTATATTATTTAATGTTATAATAAAAAATATTTTTGTAATCGGACACTACGCTGTAGCATGTTCGTTTGCAAATATTGTACGAGAAGTGAATTTTACAAAATCAATCATGTTTCGACAATTTTCCTGAAAACTTGCCGATAACGAAATAATAATATTCGTATTATACGTATACTAATCGAACCGTGGTTATCGCATCTTAAATAATTCAATAGTTGGTACATATTATACGATTACCGTGTTTTAATCAATAGTTACTAAACCAACGGAATCTATATTTTATAGGCTCCATAATTTGATCTTTTGATCTAAGCATAAATCAAATTAAATGTCACGTTAATATTGTTACCTTTAATTTTTCTGCCGATGGGATCGCACGGTCCTTCGCCGGTGGCACACTTTAATTGTCTTTGAACAAATCGTCGATCGTTAAGTGCTTTTACAAGCAAATCATCGCTTACATTTGGTAGAGACGAGTCCTGTTGACTACTATTAGGTGCCAACTTCCCCGCTGCAGCCGATAAGATCTCTGATTCGTCCGAACTTATCACCGGTTTATTTTCAGATTTTGTTGTCTGTGACCTAGCCAAAGCAGCACAAACGCAAATAGAAATCACGAATATCTGTAAACACAAACGAATAAACATAATATGAAAAATCATGAGACAAAATTTTCGATATAACTAATATAGCGCATTGTTATTATGTTATCCAATCTCTTTAATACTCTAAATTTAAAGTTTAAGAATCTATCCCATCTCCATTTAACTTGTGTACCATTCATCACCCAAACCTAAAGTTGTAAATTTGAATCCGCACAAACCATAGCCATCACAACCATCATCAAAATACTATTTTTTGTCAGGAACGATAAAATCTTTAGTCCAGTTAACATCAAAACTATGTATCTGCGACCCTTATCTTTTACAAATACACGTTTTTTTATCACTATCACATTAAAGCTAACGACAGATCTTCATCTCTACCAAAAGAATTAAAGACAAACCAAACCTCCGTCTTTGAGTTTTATGACATACCCAGTCTATACACATAATATCCACGTTAACTAACAATCTCTATCTTCTATTTCTAGAAAAACAAAGTTACGTTTTAGGCACATATAGTTGCTGCAAAAAAAATAAATACTGAAACATCATATAGCGAGCAATATCTTATAACGAACGTTATAACGTAGGTTGGAGAAAACCATCATAAATTCATAACCGATATCTAGATATAATTCTAAATATTTTTTTTTGCACTATTCGCAGAGAATTTCTCGTATTATATCGCAACATAATACCTATATGTGATTCGAAATTCCTCGCGGGAAAAATACGCGTTGTTTTTCGATTACATTTTTATATAACATTTAAATTCATTTGTGCGTATGATCGACGACGAGACGCAAATATATACGCATATATTATTTTTACTATTATTCATGGCCAGTGGTTTTAACCCCTTACTGAGTATGCGGTAATACGGTAGTACACCCGTACGTATACGATTATTATAATATATATTGTGTGCGAAAATTACCCTCTGATAAATCGAGTGCACGCGACGTAACGTGTAAAATTGACGAGACCACCTCGACTACCAATAGAGGGAAAAAAATTATATATATACTCGTATATTATTATACCTGTATATAGTATATTCTGTAAATACAATTCTCACGGGGCTTCGAGGCAAAAAGGATTGAAAAGGGGTGATTACCTTGACGGACAGAGTGGATCACGAGAAAACTTTCTCTCCGCCGTCGTCGTTATCGCCGCCGCATATAATAATAATATATTTATTGGAATTCAATTTCAATATAAAAAAAAAAAGTCGAAAGTGCCTCTCCCTAACGATCCAACGATAAGTTTTTCCCTATATATACATAATATAATATAATATAATATAACCTCCGGTGTAACCACGCTGCCGGTTGCATAGTGTGGTTATGTTTTCTAGAGTGGTTAGGTGCCAAACCTCAGACATTAAAAGAAACGCCGGGACGGGGTACGCAGCGGAAAAATCTCGCATAAGCACATAACGCTCGAAAGTTGTTTTCGCAAAATACAATAATCTCGTTATCTCTACCAAAATATATTTATGATAATAAAATAATGTTTTATTTTTATGAACGATGCGAATTTGAATACGTAACGATTGCAATCGAGACTCCAAACGAAAATATAATATTTAATATTATCATTATATATAATTAAATAAATCAACAATAATAACACACTTTATTATTAAAAATCAATTCGTTAACGTTGAATAAATTTGGCTAACGTACCGAACGTATACCAACCTAACGTCAGTTTGTATAAATACAGGTAGGTATTAATCATATGAATAAAACATTTTTTTTCTCCGCGCGTTTTAATTTAAAATATTACAATATATCCCACAGTGACAACACGAAAGAAGAAAAAAATTATATCGAAAAAACGTATAAAAAAAACAAAAAAAAAATACAAATATATTTGGAGGGCTCATAAACCTCATACCCCGTAACTGGTAGGTAAATATAAAAATAAAATGGATAGTTATAAATACTACTATGCTATTTGTATATCGATGACGCGTGTACCTACTCATGATAAATATACGTATTTTTATTTTTTAGCCATCTCGATATATTTATACAGGTATTCGTATTTTTCAATAACGCGAACAGTGACGTTTATATATAATTCATAATAATAATATATTTTTCAATCAATTCCGGGGTTCAAACAAATCTCTTCGTTTTTTTAAATGCGGTTATACGCAATTCGCGAGCACATATTACGCGTATATATAATAATATATTCTATTCCATACATATTTTAGATTAGTAAAACCTTATAAAAAAAAAATATATATATATATATACGTTTGACGATTAAACTTTCTGTTTTATATTCGATATTATAAATTAACGATAAACCACAGCGAGGTTGCCGTTACGCATTACATACTTTTAAGTACCTACGTTAATTCGACCGCGGACTTATCAGTGCAACTATTCTCGTATGCGCGTACTGGTAAAAACGATTAAAATAAAAAAAATAATATTAACTATTTCATGCCCATGTTTTTTTTTTTTTTTTTTTTTTTATACGAGTTTCAGTTAAAATAATATGTGTCCAGGTCGATTTCACCGAATGTTTAAAACAGAAATTTAAAACATCAAAGTCTAAAATACACAGGGGGATACACCATACACAGGTAAATGATCATCGGATGACGTACAATTTTAATAATATTGGTTAATAATTGCAATCGATTACCGCGCCAAACAAAATAAAAGCAATGATACGAATTTAAAAAATTACTATACACGAGTTTCCGATTTCAATACAATTCGCGTATCTGTACGTAATATAGGTTTGGATTTAAAATAAAACAATTTTTTTTTTTTAATGTCGAGACGAACGCAAAAAAAAATATTTGATTTTTAGTCGTTCATATAAACATAAACGGATAGGTATAAAATATAAATGTTATAATACATATAGGGACGACCACTACTATACATGGACCGTATTCGATATTCGAAAATCTTATTATACTCCATTGTAAAAAATGGCAATGTTCGATAGATTTCGACAATGGAAATGTATATAATAGTCGTCGATTAATTTGCTCCGAAGTATTTTGAATATCATACGAACGACTAAAATACGCGATATATTGTATTATGCGCCTGTTGATCGAGTCGACGACACGGGAAAAGATTATACTCAATAGAGGAATCGGCCGAAAAAGAAACCCCCATAAAAGTACAGACTCTCGCGATAATCGACTTTATTATAATAATTATATACGCGTATATAATAATAATAATAATAATAATAATAATTATTATTATTATTATTATTATTATTATTTTAATTATAATTATATATATACGTTGTTATATAATATATGCTCATAGGCTAACCCGAAAATCGTCGAGTTACATCCTGCTGCTGTTATCGTTATATTATTGTATTTCCACCGTTGTGAGCTCATTGTAAAACGCATACTTAGAATATTCGCAATCGGTTTTATACCTACCGGATCAGATTTCAGATTGCATCACGCGTTATAACAGCGGACGTTTTAATTGAAAATTCGCTCTCGACACCATTGTCGGTTCAACAAAATTATTGCCCACGAGTGCGCCTACCTATACGTACAATACATAATATTATATATTATTATACGCTGTATACGCGTGTATAATATATAATATAATATTATGTATTGCTCCTCCGCGAAGAAACATGAAAATTAAATTATAAACGTTTCGATGACAATATTATATTGAGATTTGAGAGACGCATATACGCGGGTTTAATCTTTAATCGCGTCATCTGTGAAAATACAGGCCTATATTATTACAATCTCGTGTTAGGAAAATTCTTTAATTTCAGAATCTTCGAGATATTATAATGCATATTAATTTAGTTTCTGTGAATTTTTCTTAAAGTTTTTCCACTATTTCCAAAAAAAAAAAACTAAAAAATAAACGATTTAAAGCCTTATTGCAAAAACCCGGTAAGTTCACATTTAAATATCTAAAAATTCTAATTTCTAAAATTTACTTTTTCGCGTCATAAAAAATAAAGAAAAAATTCTCTATACTAGTCGGTGCAACAACCATATGCTACTCCGTAATTTATAAGTATAATTTTTTTAATAAAAGGAATTATCTGATTTTATTATTTCGAAGCGAGAATCAAATAATAGACCGTACTTATCCGATTTTCGCTGCAAATAATGTCACATTGTATTCGCACACATGAACGACGCGGCATATCATATTGTTTTGTTTTTGATACTTTTTTTTATCGATTCAAAATTTCAATCAATTATTTATTATATATTTATGTTAATATAGTTAATTTTTAAATAAATAATTTTATCTTATCATTATAACATATCCTTATAATATAATTGTTTTCGTGTCTATTCTTACGCTATTTATTTTATATTAGAAAAACGAAATAACAGAAAAAAAAAAACGAAAAGTCGTATTTCATAATGGAAATAATTATAATACCATAATTAGGTATGTACTCGTATATATAATATATACCTCGTATATATACGAGTATGACATAATATTATTATAATATCACGCAATCGGTTTATAACGACTTTACAACGATTTCGACTGTAGTTCGGCCACGAGGAAGACGTGTACAAAAACGTAAAATTATAAAACGAATATATGACACCGCGTGTATAAATGTCATAATGTAATATTTATGCAGAACAATAATCATATATTATTACTTCGTGTTATCTCATAAAACACTATTAAACAAAATAACACCATTTAATTGCTATTTGCTGTCGAAATATTTTGACGATGAGTCGTTATCGCGGGTGACAAAACTAATGAATATAATATTATTATATAATATTATACGTTTACATGTAAAGTAACCTCCAAGGCACAGTTAAAATCGCATAAATGAACGGAATTAAGACGAAAGACAATAAAACTATGCATTTAACGTGAGTTTAATATTATAAAATATTATATAAATGACCAGAAACTTAAATTGTTGTTTTACAAAGAGTAAGACGATGGGACCCAAAAATTATCATCCCTGAAATATAAAATCGATGTGCCCCGAGTCCCCGACAGTTCTGAGCGAGTACGAAAATCACGAATTCACGACTTCTTCGAGAGAGTGAAATAATGAAAAACTTGAAAACGATACGAAACGCTTTGATGTATAAGACGAAAAAATTTACAACTGCGCCTGTCGCACAAACGCGTTTTATCGCAGATATGTGTTTTTTTTTTTTCAATTTTTTAAACCTATAATCAGCCGTCGACCCGGTAAATTGTCACGACCTCGTCGACTTGTATCGTATAACGTTCATAACTTACAATTTCGTCTTTGATTCCAATAAAATAATATATAAGTACGAAATTTTGCAAAATATTGACAAACAAAAAAATATCGAAAATTTTCTTCCTCGGTTCGCGTAATGTTAGGAATCGAAAAAACCGATTAAATTATATTATTATTTTTAAAACACTAATTTAATTTACGGATTATTATTAAAAATATTATAATAAAATAAAATGAATACTCACTTTCATGGCGATTCTCGTGGACGACGATTGAGACATGACTGTTCTGATTTGAATTTTCTAACGTGTAATCAAATAATAATTATAATAATAATTTATTTTTATATAATATATTATTACTTAAGTATCGACGTGGACGACGATAATGTCACTTGTGATCGTGTAGACTCGCGGGTCTGGTTCTTATAGACGTACCATAGACTATTTATTCCCTACTCTCGCGGGATGCGAAGACTGTATATATATGCTGCGCGCGTCGCGCGCTTACCGCGGTCATAATGAATCACAATAATAATATAACCATATTATAATGTAACATTATTATTATTATTGTAATATTACATTAATGATCTATGTTTTTCCCCTCGATCATTTTTGACGATAATATTTGTATTGTTTCGCGCGCAGACGACCGAATGTACTCGCGATTTCGAACGCGCGAAACCGGTGGCGGCGTCAGATTTCACGCGCGATATAATATTATTATTATTGTACAGTCATTTCGAATACATCCGCGAGACATAAAAATAAAAAAAAATAATGACATAACAATAAAATATATTATATTAATAAATATGTCGTAAAGTCGTGTTTTTCTAGAATGAATATATAGATAAATATGCGAAAACCGAGCCGATAAGACACGTAAAATATTTAACGCTCGAAATTCCGTGACCATAAAACCGCGTATAATAAATTTAATGTATCGTGGAATAGTACCTTCCGTTTAAGGTCATTACATATTGAAATCTGAGATTTTTACGTACAGACATCCGGGATTGAAAAACTAAAAAAAACCGATTTTTTACAAACGTTTTTGTAGGGTTAAAACAGTAATTCCCACTGCCGAAGAAATCGCGTAATGAGGATTCCGCGGCCGAGAAGGCGGAAATATAATATAAAAGTTATATACTGACCGATTGAAAATCACGCTGCCAGAAATAAATAACGGTTCGAAATAATTATTGTAAAACACACACAAAATTCAATGATCTCGTAACGCAATTTTAATATTGTGTTATTATGCCGGCGATGGACGATATTTATTTTACTAATATGATTATTATTGCAATAACCTGATCCGATCCGAAGATACGCGCGCGTCATAATATACCGGAAAACGTCGGCGATACGATAATAATAATATAATACATAATAATATTATAACGTTTTTTTTATTCGTCGTCGGTATCACACAGTCGCGCGTGTTACCGCAACGCGTTGCGTAACCCATAAACGGACTTTTATTTCGTGTTCTTCGCGTATATACGCGGTTACCAACCTTTCTATACCGACAATGAGGTATATACCGGTGATACATTACATTATACGAATATAAAATATAATATTATATTATTATTATACAAAGACACGAGACGACGACGGTCGGGTGCCATTAACCGAGCGCGATTTACTATTGCAGTTTAAGACGCGTGTGTTACGACGAAGTAACGCATTTCTATTTACATAATAATTATTATTATTCACACGATACGTTGTGCAATGTCCAATATTTCGTACGATTTTGTTAAGTGTTATCGTTTTAAGAATATTTTAAGGGCTGCGGGTGAAAAAATTAAATAGATTAATTTTTGAAACGCGTTGCGATCAATTTTAAACTCCGAAATCGACTTTGAATATTTGAATGTCCGTTAATATAATGTATATTGTACAAGGATAAAAATTAAACGGAGTATTAAATTAAAATTTACGTAGTTTTAAGGCCTAAGATGACGAATTAACTTCTACCTATATCTGTATAATACGATCTTTACACCGCGTGAAAATCAACAAAACGACTTTTCGTGGTACAAAATTAAAATCTTCAAAATCTCGTAAACAACGAATTAAACGTCGATAAATTCAAATCATTTTAACGCAAATTATACGCGATGTAAGTATAAATAAAATTTAGATAAATTACTTTATAATAATTTATATTGCGTCTTTTATGTACATAATATAATTTATTATGGTATATTACTATAATAATGTGCGGCAATAATGTTTAAGTTACGCTTCAAAATAAATATTGGCTTCGACCGTTGATCCGAATTTCGACGATTTTAATATTATTATTACAATGGTGTGATAAATACGTATAATATTAACCGGAGGAGAAATATTTAATAAGTAAATATAGTAATAATTATTTTTAAGGATATCCAAAATTGCCTCGTTTTCATTAGAAAGGTTATATAATAGGTAATAGGTTACTCGAATATAGAATCCTATAAAAAATATTTTACAAATCCTATTTAAATTTTATGTTTTTATATTAAATTTTACAAAATAAGTAGGTAGGTACATATTATAATTTTGTAATTTGTTTAAAGAACAAAACAGAAATTGAATGTACGTCATGAGGAATATTATTTTTTTTTCCGTATAAAATCTTAACTGACACTAAACGTAGTCGTACGTACAAAAACGAAAATACCATCACATATAATTAATAATATTATTGTACCTGCGTTGATTTGAATAATTGGACGTTATTTTTTATTTTCCATGTCGATTGTAAAATTATAATATAATATACAAGTATATATATATGTATTTATATATACATTTTATTATAAAAATCAAACATTTAATAACAGTATTAAATTTTATTAATAATGTTTTTCAAATATTTTGTTTTATACTTTTTCACCAGTGTTCTTTTTATACTCTCGTGCTTACGATATACCGTAGGTGCAGCCTAAGTACTCGTATTATATTACGTCTTATATTATAAAAGTTTCGATTTTAAAAATTATTTACTAACTCAAAAAGTTTAATGCTATATAATAATATACGCGTTATTGTATGAAACCAAACTCTATGTAGGTAAAGTAAATTAATTTAATTTTTTTTTTTTTAACTTTGCAAACTTACACAACGCAGTCGCGTATCGATCGAATAGATCGAAAGTATCGTTTCACTTCCGACGAAAGACGAGTTTTTTTTTTATTAATATTTTCAACTAGAATTTCAGGTACGCCTAAGAGTATAAATAAAATCTATAATATAACAATATACAATACAACTATAGATATTCGTTTTAATTATTATTTGTAAAAAAATTTGTTTTCTTTTATACAAACTATTGTTCCACAATTATTATTATATTTATATGTACCCATTGCACGTTATAATTTATACAGAATACAGCTAGTACACGACCGACCACATAATATTTGCTAAAGAATAATTGATAATAATACGATTAAAAAAAATTAACTCTTTAGAAAATATTTTTACAATGACCTTATACGATATCATAGCGATTACATAGCGTATTTTTAATTATATACCTTATTAAAACGTATCTGCGAGTCGTATATATTTATATAGTGTAGTTGATTCAGCAATTTTTATGTTCAAACGTGATTTTTTCCTGACCATTCAACTTTTAGCCGGGTATAGGCAACTATTTTTATCAACACATACAGCGCGGACTCGTCGAACTGTATAATTATTATTGTAAACTGTTTTTGTCGGTCTTTTTCACTTTTTATAACGTTACATTACGTTCTCACATGTTGTGCTGTTTTCTTCGCCGTCGACACGATTTTTTTAAAAAAAAAAAACATTTTTATTTCTTTTTTATGAACCGTGTAAGTATGTTTTATGATCTCGAATTTGTGTATTTTTTAATTTTGGATGTATACGCATTCGAATTTCGTCGTTGCTGAAATGATAATAACAATAATAAAATAATTGTTTTCCAAATATTTCAATCGGTCTTCCCTCGAAGCCGACTTGTCGTATCAAACGAGTTTCCGTACTTAATTTTATTATGACCGACGTTCTTTTTCAAACGTGCGTTATCATTACATTTACATATACCTGTATATTTTATACAAAAAGTTTCTGGCCGCGTTTATCCTCATCAACGAGATAACGTTACGCTCTTTTTCTACTTGGTCTTTTTTTTTTTTTTTTTTTTTGAAATTTGATTTTTCTAAATTATCAAAAATCGCATTTATAAATTTATAATATTATACGTGCCTAAATTTTTCGATGCGAACACAATTTTTATCGCGCGTTTTCCAATCGTAACTTACTTAATCTACTTATTTACCGATAAATATTTTTAAAAGTAATTCTATAACCACGGGTGAATACCTAATGGGAATTAAAAATGTTAATTTTAAAATCTCTAATAAAATCAGAATAAACCGGACAAAAAAAATTTATTCAAACGTTTTAAATTTTGATTTTAAGTGTATACAATCTAAAATGTAATAAATAATAATTTTATGTACGCTCATTCCTATAATATTATTAATCGATTAATAATTTTGAATTAAATGCGTGTTTATTTTTATAACGGCTATTTCTATATACGAGTAATATTACGTGTTGACCGATTATATTATATTCTGTTGAAAACCGCGACACCAGCTTGGAAATAATTTGAATGCCTCGCGCGTTTGATGATGATAATAATAATAATAATAATAATAATAATAATAATAATAATAATAATAATAATAATAATAATAATAAATTATATGTAATTTCGCCAACTACAATATAAACGACAATAAATAAATAAATTCCAACCGTGGAAATACAAACTTACTGTTTAAATGCACATCGCATCACGGTCATATTTCTACGTCCGGCACCGAAATCGACAATAATTATAATATAATATAATTACGTATAATACGATAATACGCGCGTGTTACTTATCATCATTTTATCATAAATCATAATATATAATATGACCGATTTTATTATATTCAAATGTATACACCTATATTATATCGTCGCCAGTAATCTCGCGATGTTTATCGTCTCATATTTTTTTTTTAACCTTGACGCGCGACAGCGAAATAATTTTATAATATATTCCGCGATCCGATTTCAAACAATATAATAAGGAATTAATAATAATATTCTATTGTATGCTCGCGCGTATCTATAATAATTTGTTAGACGTTAGAGTGTCAGACCCAGAATATTCAGAAGATTGTCATCGCACTTAAACATTTTTATTATTATTATCTATCATCATTCGCACATTAGATACTCAATAAAAACGTTTTCATCACACGGTTTCCAAGGCTTCGCGAGCCATTCGAGAAATATTAATTACTAATTTCCCAACAAAACTATTATCATTATAATAATAATAATAATAATAATAATAATAATAATAATAATAATAATATACGGTATTATAAATATTATGATAGGTATATATTGCCGTACGTGTCTCTGTATCTGCTTATTTTCAATAAATATCAATAAATATTTCATATAGCATTCAGAAACATCCATTTATGGCATTGTGACCAGAAACTAATATCGTTTTTAAATCACATTTGTTGACGAATTTCATTCAAAATTAATATCCATAATAGTTGCGTATCATCGTGTCGTAATAACTATACGACTCGTCGTCATATTACAATTATTAGAATATTAGCTTATATTATGTGGTTTCTTTTTTCGACGAAAACAATCAAATGTATAAAATATTGTACTCTGCAAAAAAAAAAACAGTTGCGTAAAGTTAGAAATTATTAAAAATATAATATATAATAGTGTATAAAATTATGACAATATGATCGACGAGGAAATTAAGGAAATTAATATCCAATTCAAATCATTGTATGAGTACCTACTATGATAATTATTATTGGTCGTTTCGTTATTCGTTAAATTATTCAACTACGCTTAGTGTCAGATAATTTAAATGAGATAACATGATATTATAATATTTACTATTTATCTTATTACATTATACGTACATTATAATATTGTTTTATGGCGGTTTGATAAATGGAAAATTATTAAAAAAAAAAAAAATAATAATAATGATTTTTAAAAGTTATATAATGCGAAACTATTCGATTTTAACAACACTGAAAAGCCGTCGTTCTTTCGCGCCTGATTTATCGGCGGATATGTCACGATTTTTTCTAGCTCCATACTCAAACGCTACCTAGGTATATTGTTTGTTTTTTTAATGTCATACCGTTTATTTTAATTAATATATTATACGTTTACGGGGTGTATTCATTTTTAATTTATTGCTATCTGCTATGTATAATATGAAATTTTGTGTTTTTATATCCACAACATTACACGTTTTATGATAATTATTAATTTTTATAATTATTACTTGGAAGTTGGAAATATAATATAACCTCCAAAGACCGAAAATAATAAGTTAAAACCATGAACAATTCGTGAAATTTTAAACACTATGTCATACGGTCATCATTATTCGTTTGCTTTTCATATAATTATGTCTCCATGTATCAATGTATAATAATTAATAAGACAACAAACGAACTGATCGTTATTAATGATTAGGGTTAAATATTTGAATTTTAACACCCCACCCCCTCCCCCATAAAAATTCTAAGAACACTTCTGATTGTGAGCAAATGATTTTATACGAAAATAATATTCATAAACTAAATAATCTATAAATAAATAAACCTATAAATATGAAATAATTATAATTTTAAAATTTAATTGCGATTATATTACATTACATGTTAAAATAACCGTATCATTTTTAAAACGCAAAAATTATACGTTTTATCTCAAAATCAAAAATTTAGTTCTATAAATATTTAAAAAAAAGAATTCTGACTGTATAGTGAGACGTATAATACATATATATTAATTGAGAAAATTAAAATATTTTCACTGAAAGTACATAAATAATTATTTTTATAATAATTAACGAAATTAATTTCTATTACCTACTTAAAATTGAGAAATTTCATAATATTAATAAACTACACGTCATATATTATTTATGATGACATGTTTTATTCCTTTTATGTAAAGTATATATTCATATACGTGTCTAAACGTTCAGCTTATAAAATGTTATCAATCGACAGCAATGTATAAAAAAACATTTAAAAGAACATTTATTTTTATATATGGTCATAAAGATAACACTAATTTATTTTATATCTAGATAACGAAATTGTTAAAGATTTAAAGGATAGCGCATGATTTGTGTTTTTCCTGTTAATCGTATGATTCATAACTACACGAATACGAATAGGTACAGCTAAGTTTTACTGAAATTATATCATCTACTTAAACAGTAATATTCAAAATTAAAATTAAAATATTTACTTTTTTTAAAAAACGTATTTTTTTTTTTTTTTTTATCATAGTTATTTAACGTTAAATTGTAAAACCATAAAAGAAATTCATTTAAAAAAAATAAATATAAAACTTTGAAAATTTATATTGTTGAAATATACATTTTATTTTTATTTTAAAAAGTTATTAGTTTAATTTTCTATTTTTTATAAAAGTGTTTTTACTGCCTTTATTATTTTTCATTTTTTCTGCTATTATTTAAAACTAATATAATCCTAATAAGTTTAACATTAAAGTATAAAACAATTTTTTTTTAAAAAAAATTATAATAATTTTAAATTAGTATAAAAATAATAGTTTTTAATTATAAAAAATGTTTAATTAAATACATATTTTTTTACTGCAAATGTAATGATTGATAAAAACAAAAATAAAACAAAATTAATAACATCCTGACGTATTAGCGATTTTAGAATTATTATGGATCTCATGATCATCATTCATCAGTAGACGTCACATTACAACAAGGTGTTCATCATCGTTATGATAAAAAGTATATCATTAAGGAGTATTATTGTCATTTATCATCTGATTTATATTATTATTATTTTCATAAATCGAACTGCCTATTAAAAATAAAATAATTTTTATATTTTAAAAAAAAATATCCGTAGCCCGTAGGTATACAGTACTAAACATAGCAATTATTTCGAGGACAAACAAAGTAATAACCAGAATATTTGTAATAAATAGTAACTTAATGTTTTCCAAACTAAAT
Organism: Tetraneura akinire; assembly: GCA_021307375.1. NCBI lineage: Eukaryota > Metazoa > Arthropoda > Insecta > Hemiptera > Aphididae > Tetraneura > Tetraneura akinire. Next base: position 12,081,126 of record JAIUCT010000013.1, on the reverse strand, counting down.
CGTTAGTTTATCTATATAATATGTAAACATAATGATAATAGAACTGAGATTAAATACATATTATGTACTTTATTTATGCTATTTAATAAATACATTATAATATATAAATTTTGATACGTGTAATTATTCGAAATAAAACCCAACATTATTATCATTCCAATAGAGAATTGAAAATTGATAAATAATAATTTCCATTATTTATACATCACAATGCCACAAATGAATTTATTGAGAATAATAAGCAGTTAAAATTTATAAATACCTTTACACAATATGAGTAGGTACATTTTAAGTAATATTATAAGATCTATGTTTATTTTATAGAATGCTTAACAGATATATTCGATTTTTGGAAAAGTGTTGTTTTCAACAGATTTTTAATTGGATCCATTTCTTGATGATTATTTATTTTGATGCTACTTATTGATTTCGTCATACTTTTAACCGATTGTATTGTAGTATTCGCTATCATTTTTTCTTTTTTATTAATTATAAACTTCTATAATATAGACACAAATTAATTTTAAATAATATAATAAACAATTTATATTAAATATTTTATACGTTTTATTAATACAAAGTAACAAATTATAAAAAAATTATACTCGTTAAGAATGATAAAAACATAATATATAATATAGTAATTTATACATATATAAATCTTGTGTTATTCGTATTTCATTAAATTAATTATAATTTATTATACACTGTTTATGTAATTTAAAATTATTTACTAATAGTGAACATAAGATATATTAAAATAATTCAAAAAATGAATAGTAACAATATTTTAGATTAATATAAAAAAAAATTAAGGTTCGAATAAAAATATAAGGAGAACTCATGACATAATATACGTAAATGTAACTAAAACAAAAATTAAATTAAAATAAATACTTAATATATATGTAAAATATATTATGTACTAATGTATATTCAAATTAATTACATTTAATGGATAATTAATTTATATAATAAAATATAAACTATAAGTAAATTATATGAATATTTATATCAATACTTCAAAACGTGTTTGTATCCGATCATTGCATTTGGAATAGCTGATCAATAATTGATTTAAACTTGCATGCATTTGGCTAAAATCATTTATAGATTTTACCATTTCCATATCAGCTTCTTTCACGTGTTGAAACATACATTTCTCTTCAGTTGAAACTATTATATTCATATCATCGTCATATAGTTCGTTTCCGAAACAGTGTCGTTTCCCTTGTGGTACAATAGAATATTTCTAATAATTATTAATTTTAAATCTTAAATGCATGAAATTGTATACTTCGAAGTTCATCCAGGCGATCACGCAATTTCATTAATTTTTCTTGGCCGTCCAATATGCTTGATAAATCGATTTCGAATGATCTTAAAGTTAAAAAAAAAAGAGCTGATGCCGCATAGGATACAGGTGTGCGAATCATAGCGTTTAATTTTAATTAGAATTTGAATGAAATGATAAACCATTGCATTCGAAAAAACGATTCTAAGCGAAGTTCAGTCAGATTATAATTTTCGTTTGAACTAAAAATATCAACTTAAAACAGCTATACAAAAAAATTAAGACTAGAGATTATTCTAATATTTTGATATTATGTTAAGTCATATATAAATATAATTCAGTAAAATTTTCAGACCTTAATCACTAAAATTGCCAATTTTATCAAACATTATATATGTAAAAACGAGAATTTCACGAAATATTCAAAGTCCTATATTTTGTAGAAAAATTAACGTAACGGTTCCAAAATTTTACAATATATATATAATAGCTATGTGAACACTAAAACAAATTTTCAAGTCTCTAACTTAAAAATTTCTTGAGTTATCGTGAAATATTAAAATCGAATTCGTCGAAATTTCAGTTTTCGTGAAAAATGCCGTTTTTCATTTTTTCTACCGCTTAGGATCAATTTTGAGAAATTCGAAAAATGACCTAAATAAAGTACTAACTACATCCACTTTTCTACTGGAAATATTTAAAAAAAAAAAAAAGACACACATCATTGTAAAACCAATACATTCTTCGCTTCGCTCAGAATCTAAAAATGAATAATTATTCTATGAGATGACTATTATTATTATTGAATGATAATTTATAATTAATATTAAAAAATACAAGGATTGAAGCTCTTTTTTCAACAATATTTTTTAAAACAAATATATTTTAAAAATAAATATTATTTAATTGACTATTATGAAAAATAAAAGTAAATATTGATTCAGTAAATAAGACTTTATACTTTTATAGGAGTTACATGCAATTTAAGTGACTAGTTTAGCAACTAGTTTTTCAATGAAATATACAAATTTCGATATTTATTTAGATAAGATTAGATTTTAAATTGTATTTCAATGAACTTTATTTTTAAATAACTACATTGTAAAAATTAAATATTCAAAAAAAACCTAGTAATTTCACATTGATCTATGTTAAAAAAAAGTAACAACATAAAAATATATTAAAATAATATCTATGATAAATAGGTATCAAAAATTTATTAGAATAATTCTAGAAAATTACTAACTGAGTTTTTCGATTATTGTATAGCTGTATGGCACAATATTCAAAAACATACTAATTTAATTTTTAATAACTAGATTATGTAAATTATGAACTATCGTCAAATTATCTAAGTCTAATCATCACTTGAAGATATAAAATTTATCGCTGGAAGCTGGAACTAAATATTTTTCTGACTATAAATATAATTTTATTTCATGGCGTTCAAACGACATGAATACCCGATCGTATTAAAATATTTAAGTTAGAAACAATGAACGTCTACATTCCGTTGGGATTCAATTTCATAAATTGAAAAACTTTCTAAGCGATTATATTATGTTTGAAGTCGAACAAGATTATCAAAATTATGTCGGATCAAAGTTTTACGAAGAAATGCCCATTTTAAAATGTTTTATTCAATTTTTCCCCCTTTAATTAAACACAACATTACACAAACCTGTAAATATTACGAATTTCGTGAGACTTTTGTATTTGATCGGAAAAATCTGACGAATTTTCCTCCATAAACTCAGCCCAATAAGACCGCTTAGCCATCGAAATATTATCAAATTTCTCGAATATGTAGTTCATTACCAATTCAATATTTTCCGTCTACGAATCATATAAAACAATAAAACTATATCACTTGTTTATTAACAACAAGAAATAGATAAAAATCTGCATGATTTACTAATTTCCTGGCGGAGTTCATTTGGACCGTCTTACTCTTCAAAGAGAACGGTTCTGTAAATAACAATGCATAAATAATTATAATATTTCTTATATTTCTTATTACGAGTATACTTGTATAATAGGACAAAAGTTAATTGCATTAAATTCGACGTTTTTAATATAATATTATATCAAATTATTATCATAAAAAATGATTTATTTTAAAACGCGTCATTAAGTTAATATAATTATTTGCATTGGTCCTTTTCTAGTTATTCCTTAGAGTATTTACATTTAATACAGAAATATTAAAATACGAATAAATTAAAATATTTTATTTTCCGACGCGTGATAATATTACAATAATACAAAGTCACAATCACAATCTTATAATTATTATCTTAACTTAAAATGTTCAAAATTCATAATTATATTTTAAACATACATTAATAATATTATTTTTACCTATTAACGAAATAATATCTTAGTAATATACAAGTATATAATTATTATAATCACATAATATTATGCGACAATAATTATTACTCATTCATAGTAAAAAACCCACTTTCTAATGTTTATATGTTATATAACATATGTAAGTAATAATATCATTACAATACGTACTTTATAGTAGTCAAACGAGAAATATATTCAACCGACAAGATTCCGATACTTAGAAACAAAATAAATAATTTATATTTTATACAACGATAAACACGATCATACGAATGTGACCTACACGTTTTTGTCATATTATTTTCATGGTCGAACACGTTCAAGTTTAAAAAGTCAAATTTTAATTCCGTTCTACGCCACATAATCGGATCCGAAAGAAGTTTAAATAACAATTTTCGGGTCAAGGCAGCGATTCAAGTTAAACAAGCAACAAAACAATAATTATTATTATTAGTTATTACCTTTACCTACCGCAGTTCCTAAATCTTGAACATGAAAAATTTATATTTTTAATTTAGTTCAAATTGCATTTAATATAAGTCTACAAATTTAAAATCAATATAATAATATTATATTTGTATAATATTGTATACAGTGGCGTACTTACAGGGGGTCCAAAGACCAAGGGTACTGGACCCCCAAAACCACTGTAATGATCTTTATTTTTTATATTATATTTATATTAATTTTGTTATTCTTATTTAGTAAATTTATTAATTATTATTTATTATATAAGGAAAAAATTTTGGACCCCCCCCCCCCAAAAAAAAAAAATTTCTAATACCTAATTATTATATATTACGTCAGGGACGTACCCAGGAATTTTATAAGGGGGAGAGGTTCAAAAATCATATTAAATATTATTAAATTTAATACTTATATTACTTATGAAAAATAAATATGCGCATAATTCGTATTTAAAATAAATGTTAATTTTTATATTAGGTATAATTATTATTTCAATGGAGGAGGGTCTTAATCCTAAATATCCCCTTGGGTACGACTCTGTATAACATAAGAAATTAACAAACAAGACAGTAGGTATTACTCTAATAATGATGAAATATTTTATAAAAAATAGATTTTAAAACATCAATTTTGAAATTTTGTTAATGAATAGTTTACCAGCTGAATGTTCCAATATTATTTTATATTCTTTATTTGTATTTATTATTATTATCTCTGATTTTTACTTACTAATAAGTTTTAAGTAAAAATTTTAAATATTTTTTTAATAAAAATAATAACGATAATTTGTAAAAAGATATTATAAAATATGTATACATATAATAATATATTTAAATATTTTATAAAAAAAATTCCAATTCATTTATTAATCTTTATTAAAAATAATGAAAAATAAATTGTTTCCAATTTACGAGATGAATAACTTTTGATGAAATTAACACTAAATAAAAAAAAAATGCAACATAAATAATTTGTATAGGTATACGCACATTATAATATTTAATATTATTAAAAGTTGAATAAAAAATTTATGAAATAGAAAATTTAATTAATTTTTTCTTGAGTTGAAAAAAAAACGAGGAAAAAAAGTAGCAAGATGTACAATATTGTATTGAAGTCTACATCATGACGTGCATAATATTTAATTTTTAAATGACTAAAAATAAAATCAAAAGGTTGATTTTGTTGAGTATTTTGCTGATGAACATTCATCGTGTGCCCGAAGCGAATAAAAAAATATAAAATAAAAAAAAAAAAATACGCCGTTCATTCAATTCACGTTCTTTATAAAATTACAAATACAACTTTTTTAAAAACATCTCATGTTAAAAAAAAAAAAGGTTATTGGTATTCAGTTTATCCAGACTTTAAAAAAATCTGTACATACTTAAGTTAAAGAGTAATTCTAAATATAAAGATTTTCGTAGTAGGAAAGGACGAAAGAAGATAAAGTTCTTCTGTTGTACCCATATATTATTGTAACAAAACTAATGCTTCGTTATAAAGTTTTGATTTTACTTACGGAGAAAATAAAATGAATTAATGATGACGTCCTATGCATAACTACTATTATTCCAGTATATATTGCGAAACTTATAACACGAGTATAATATAGATACCCGTGCATATTACAGGCACAAAAAATACATTTCATAAACCAAACACAAAGCTATTTGACTTTTAACGAATCACAAACATTTATTTTTTATTTTTTTTTTTATACGTGCTACAAAATCTATATTATTTTTAATTTAAATACCTATCAACTCATTAGCATATTTATTTAAATTTTATTTGTGTTTAAATTTTAACGATTCTATCTTATATTTTGGACGTATAATATCGGTAAAAATTTTTTGGAAAAATTAATATTTAGATAGCATAATAATAATAATAATTAGGTTAATATTTATGTAAAATAAAAATTACTGAATTGAATGTACGAAATTATTTTGTCTGTGTTTTCTTCCGCCCTATAAAAGAAAAAATAACGGTAAATTATATTTATTTAAAAAATAAACGATTTTTCTTCTCCCGTACGGTATTAATTGTTCAAAATATTCTCTAAACATTGACAAAATGATAAACATTTCTGCGTAACTCCAGTTGAGAATGTCAATATTATTAATTTTTAATTGTAAAAAATCCAATACCGTTTTCCTCAACTCTTCGTAACGTACGACAGTCATATTGGCCATGCTCCTGTGGCCTTTTAAATTTTCGTAAAGATATAACTCGTGTTTTAAATGTTCCTTTTGCTTCTATCAATTCAAATTATATACGCTCAAATTTCATAAAAATATCGCCCGAAGTTATTACCATTACTTACATATAATTCGATCGTTTCCAGATTTAAATATGACAAGTTTATCACGCTATCGGGTAGTTCGCGTAAAAATTTTCCGAAATTCAAAACGGATATATTTGCGTTTAAAAATGAAAGTTCTGGTCTTATGTGACAGATAATCCTAAAAGTAAACAAAAATCTCATATAAAAATTACAGTTAAAACCGTCAACTTCATGACTACGTGTATGACGTTATCTTAACCTTAAGTGCATTGAAAAATTTAGTCATGTTATGCATTAGTATAAAATTTAAGTAATAATTCATTTATAACAAAACGAAAATTGACAATATTTTACACGTTTAACTTATTTCAACGTTCAGTTGAAAAAATATCGTTATTTTTTCGTTTCGTGATTTAAAGCGAAATATCTGCAAGTGATGTCTAACACGAAAGACCATAAATTTTCGAAATAAAACCCGTCAAAATATTTTAAAATAATATTATATCGACAACAATTTCGAGCAGCAAAGTTTAAATAAGAAATCGTGTGTTGTAATTTGTAAATACCTATACCTGCAACTATGTGTATAGACCTAAAATAAAAACATGTTTAAAAACTTAAACTAAATATACGTATATGCATACGAATGTGTGTGTATTATATTTCGAATATAAATATATTTAAATTTAGGGTATATTTTTTTCTGCAGATTATCAAATATTATATTTTTTATCTACTATACCGAACGTAATAACATAACGTTATGGATTTCTTACAACGCAATAACGTTATTATACATATTGGTATATGTGGATTTATGATTTTCGACTTACCTAAGTTTGGTACTTTGTTTCGAAAACGAACCTTGAATATATTTCAACAGCATCAACGACGAAGTCGAACTTCTTCGATTTTTTATCGAGTGGTGATTGTCTTTGATGTTTATATTCACGACGTGTTCTAAGAACTGGCTTAACTCCAACATGGTCCGATTTGCTTGTATATAATGTTTTAACGGTTTCGAGATGTTCGGACCGGCGCCAGCCACCTCTAAGATTTGGACCTCCCATGAAAAACAACCGAAATATTTTCCACGTTAAATTGTTAACGACTCGATATCAACAGAATGAACAACAGCAGAGAGGAGTGATAATATTGTTAGAGATACTTATATGAGAGAACGCACGAAAATGTATACTACAGTCGTGTAAAGTAAGAAGTAAAAATAAAAATATAATTTCATCCAAGAAATAACTGTTATAATGTCAATTTTATTGTAAAAAAACGCAGTGGAATAATAACATATACTGTAAAATAACGACAAAATCCCCTTATATTATTTATATTGAACTGGTGTATGTGTATATGTGTGATAAACATCAAAATATAATATTACTTATTGTAAGGTTAGTATTTTGAAACGTCAATGAAAAATTAATTGTTCACTACAATTATTATAATATAATATAGTATATTTCGAGGCATATTATTTTTACGATTTACATTTTTCTATTTGAAAAAAAAATATAAAATTAATATGCAATAGGAAAAAAATATTGATTAAAACAAATTTAGTAATAAAATCTAATATTGAACGGTTAAAAATCTACAGGGATTTAAAAATAATTTAAGTATTTTCCACTATATACTATCTCGTGTTATTTTACATTTCAACTTCAACTAACCTTAGCGCAACTCGCATCGTCTTTCGCGGTATTCGTGTACCGGTAAAGGGTAATGACAAAATCGTGAATATGAGACGGCACGCCCTTCTCGTCTTGGACCGTAATCCTTCTCGCGTTTGCTTGCCACAAACGTTGTTTGGCACTTTCGGACGATCCGACGTCACATTTGGATACATTCTGGAACAAATATTTAATCGGGAATTCGCCGCGGTGTTTTCGAATGAATTTCAAAAGGGTTGGTTATCCAATCGAGGATTACTCGCCTTCATCAAACACGATCGTTTCGAATTATTGTCGTCTTTCTGCAACAAATCGAATAGACGATTGTCTTTGATCTCCACACAGCTCATCGCGTACACTCCGCCGTCGTGTTTGGCCAACATTTCGTCGATCATTTTCGAAGCGATCCCTTCGTTCTGTGCGTACGATATGGGGTCGGATGTAAAATACCAAAAACAATAATAATATCTAATACTAATGTACTCGTAAATCGTAATACATAATAATATTCACCCCGCTAAACACAGAATTAAATAATATTAATATGTAAACTTTCGACAACAAATAACTTAAATTTCCCACCGGTTTTAATCTGGAAAAAAATGTTCTAAACTATTTTATTATTATAATTACACGCTCATATTTTGAGCATTTTCGGATTAACTTTAGTAATATGTATCGTCGGCGATAACATACTCGTATAATCATTATTTTATGAGATAATTCACAATCGCCAAGCAAAGAAATATTATTCTAATCGAATGCGATAAAAATATATAGTATGTATATAATAATATATAACTATTAAATTTACATATTTTTACAATAATACAGTGTACTTTTTTACGCCCTATGGAATTTTTGTAAACATAACGCCCACCAATTACTATTGTATTATTGAATTAATAATACAAAAATGAAAATTAATTAATTTACCTATATAACCCGACGAAAGGAAAACAGATAAAAATTATCATGAGTGTTCGTAGAATTAAATATTTTTTTTAACTTATATACAATATCCGAAGCGTTAAAGTTAAATTGATCGTTGGACGCGCTTTTCAGACCGCAAGAAACAAATAAATTATTGTCATCTTCACAATAGTTATACGAGTACGTATACACTATACATTATAAAATATCTAATCGAATTAAACGTTATAATATCGTTGAAAATGTATTATTTTGATGTCGTTCGTTTTTTATACATCATGACTTGGTTAAATTAAACCAGTTGGTACGCAACAATACTAAGGATTTAAATCCCTTTATTGTTGCGGTCTTTTCGAGTATAGTTCAAATGACGTACTTTGCGATTCCATCCCATAATATTGAAAGTTTTACCAGAACAATGTGGTCCACACGCTATGATTATATTGTCGAAGCCATGAATCATGCTGATAAAATAAAACAATTTATCATTATAAGTCAAGTTTCAATGCCTATAGGTACCGAAATTTTAACGTTTTTAACATTTCACTTTTTAAATCTCAACTTTTTGTTAAAATCGAAAACAAGAACAGCATTGTAGCGTATAGTTGAAAACATAAAAAAATTATTTATATAAAATATTACATTAAAAAAAATGACCAATAACACAATTTATAATAACACATTTTAAACCAATAACACATTTTCAATTTTAAACATTATATAACCCAAAATATCAACAAAAATATAAAAACCAATTTTTTTCTTTATTATAGGTGCCTAACAATAATTTTTCACTAGTGTTTAATATCATTATTAAAAAATTTACAATTTACAATATTATTTAATAATTAATTTTAAACTATATAGCATTTATATATATACAATATTACTATTTAATAATTATCATCATTAGAAAATAATGATGTCAAAAATTATGAGTACTTATCAATACTAAATACATCAAAATTTCTAAAATTTACAAAATTTATTCGTCGATTTAAAAAATCCCATTTTTTCGGAGATTTGGTTATTATTATTATTGCAATTTATTCGTAATTTTAAACTTTTTTTCAGATAAAATGTAGGTATAACGATTAACAATCAAACTTTTTTATTTTTTTGAAAAATATTCAAAATCATTATAATAATAATTAATACGTATATTATATTATTAGGTTAATCGGTCTGCCTGATGACTTTGTTAAGAATAATATAACATGGTATCTAAATTATTGATTTGTAGTTATTAATATTCGCAGTACACACGACACTATATTATTTACTTATCAACTATTCCTTCGGACACTTTTTTGTAAATAACCGATTGAGATTCACGATGCATTATATGGTCGGCCCAGTAATTCCGATATTTGACTTTGATGCTCTTCGATCCGTAATGGTTATCATATTGCTTAACTTTAACACGCAACATCTGCAATAAATGATTAGACGACGTCATTAATTTCGGCTCGTTTCATTAGAGTATATTACTTATTAGTTATTATATTATTATAATATTTACGTTCTCGTTTTGTCCGATTACATAATGATCTCGGTTGAACTGATAGAAGTCCAACAGCGAAATATAAAATTTCGTATTCAACATTGATATAACGATATTGGATTCAAACAAAAATAAATAATATTACTATATACAATCACGATATAACGTATTTTGCAACGCAATTGTCACTATTGTTTTTACCGAATAAAAAACTAAACAACTATTTAGCATTTATCCTATATTATAGTGTGTTACCATCGTCATCGTTGTTATCGTCAACGTTTAATTTCAATAACATAATATTACGGTAAAATTTAAATAATGTACAAAAAATAGAATATTATTTTGATATTATTATTTATCATTATTACACGTCCCACTATATGATAAAATATTAATGTTATAAATTTATACATAAGTATAACTTGTAAAACTCGAGAATGTACATGGTGAGTAGATGACTTACGATAATATATGAATAGGCGTCTATCTACAATATATTTTGACTTATTTGCAATTTTTTTTATTTCCATCGTCACTGAGAAACCTAAAGTAAGGTACCTCATTATTCATTAGTAATTTAACAATGACAAGGCAAAATAATTAGAATTAGTAGAAAGTTTGAAATGTTTTCACTTTACTTACGTAAACATTACTATATTATAAATAAAAACCTAAAATTTCTTTTTTTTAAATAGCACGTTTATTTTAATTTTAATTATATTTCCTATTGAAAATGCACGCATATATTTAAAATCCTTCATTGGAAATCTTTCAATTTACCTCCTCTGCCTAAACTACTGCTGATCCTAAGAAATTTCAAACCCCAACGGCAACTTTGAACTTGGCAAACTATTAGACTTCAGCTAACTCAGCGATGACAATAATTATTAAAGAAAAAGCTGGCAAAATCGATAGATTTACTACATTGCAAAATAAATTCACTATATTATACGCACTTCGTTTGAAATAATACAATATAAAAATCAAATATTCAATTAGCATTTTTTATCGGTCATTGAGTAGTCAATAACTCGATGAATCAATGTAATATAGTATTATACTCGTATTATATTATAATCATCAATAATATATTTATACATACTGAATACGATTATTAAAAAAGAAAATATGATACATGTGGATAGAATACAGGTGTGGAGGGGTAGAGGGGATAGTGTTGTATTTTGATTAATTTTTAAATGTATAATGTACTTGACACTTGTATTAAATAATCACATTCAAAAAACGACTGAGGGAGGTTCGATTTCGTCAAAATTTCAATGTTGCTGAATTTTCGTCATTTTTGGTAGTTTTTCCTGTCGCATAAGTTTAATTTTGAAAAATTCAAAAAATAACCTAAATAAAATATCAATTACATCCAATTTCCTATCGAAATCATATGCTATTCGTGAATAAAATCGAAGCATTATTTCTAGTAGAAAAAATGTCTACAAACATAAAAACAAAGGCACACATCATTATAAAACCAATAATCACGAGAATTAATATTATAAGCATAAAACATAATTTTTTTATTTTCTTGCATTACTAAAATACAAATATAATTTACACGCATTTCAAAAAAATTTACAATCTACTGCTATAATAGTCGCTACAGCGCGATAATTAAAATAATAAAGTAAAACAACTAACTATTTTAGTTAACCGCGGTATTATAAAGATATATATGGTCAGTGAACTAACACACTATAATATGTACCTCGGTAATAGGAGTTAGAAATAAAACGTATATAATATAAATTACTTCTATGCGGTATAGGTATACGTGATGACGTAGTGTTGGCCGTATAGGTATGCTAACTCGAAAAGAGGAGATAAGTTACAAAATACGTTTCCCCAAAACAATTTAAGAATATTCGTGGTGAACGGATATGAGAAACTTTGTGCTCAACACGAATATTATTAAAGTTTCCAATGTATTTTTGGCTTAATTATTAAACAACTACAAACTCTTTAGGCACTAATGCGTCAAATAAGTATTTATACCCAAATACGTATAATCCGTTTGTAACACGCGCTCTAATGTAGGTATAACGTCTTTATGAACTATTTCCCTCTGTGTATATTCATTAACACTTTTAAAGAATAAATAATATAAAAATTTACTTACTTATAATAATTTACAACTATCGTTAAATAAATCACAAAATAAAAAATTTAAAAAAAATTTAATTTGAAGAAAATAAAAATATTAAACGTTTTTTATTTTCTGAATATTTAAATTTATAACCTTGATGGAAATCGAAAAATTTAACATTCTTTTGTAACGTAAAATAAACGGGTGTAGCATAAACGTCAAACAATAAATTACTATAAATCAAAATAATTCAAAACTAATTAAAGAAAAAATTTTATTAGAAAATTTTATTAATTTTATTATTTTACTATTTAAAGAAAAAATAATATTGTTTTTTACACAATTTACAAATCCTGCAGTAAATAAAATTTATTGAGTTTAAATCCAAATATTAAAAAGAAAGATCACATATATTATTTTTAAGTAGATACTTATAGTATTTTTTTTTTTTTTTTTTTTTTTTTGTAAATTTCGATCTCCGCTAGTGCGCGCTCAAGTTTCTATAACAATTTAGATAAAAATAATATAATAATGTATTATGAATGTGTATCGAATGTCCGAATCGATAATATTATTATCCCCTAGTAATAATAATCTTCGATTTTACAACAATAATTTATGTTTTATTAATAATTTATTTACAATCATATATCTAAATATATACAGTGTGTGCGTCGTATCCAACATTACTAGGCCATATACGAGTAGTAATCAATTCGTTGCCATAAAAATTGTAAATGCATTTCTACACTATAACGTAAAATAAACTACGGTTTTAAAAATTATCACTAATATAATATTAATATATAGTACGCTAATCATTAATTTATTAAACTCAGTAAATTCGATATTAATATTCAGTGAATTATTAAAAATTACATAAACGTTGAAATTTCCATTAACTGCTCGAAATATTCGTTTTTCGATTAATTTCCAACTAAAAAATTTGTAGAATATAAATTATTTAAATAATATGTTATATTATATTATGATAGTCGTTCAATGAAAACGCCAAAAGGGTTTCCATTATGAATCCAATTTAACGTATATTTACTATTTTCCATGTTTGGTTAACCCGAATAGCACATAACCCAGATGTAGATTTTTCTGTGGAGTACAATAACATTATGTAAATCCTCCTCCGTTATTCATTAGAGATAACGTAATAAAAATATACAAAAATAAATAATATAAATACAAGGATACGTTTTATAACGAAGAAAAGTTTCAACTCGTACGTACATTAAAACTATAGAAAAGCACCAAGATCGGCTAGGAGTATAAATGTGTCCTATGAACTTTAAAGTTACTAAAAATATACTAACCAAATCCAAGTCAATCTAACCTTACATAACCAATTTATCTAAATCTGAAAGTATTAACCAACAGCGATTTTTAAAATTACATTTTAATTAAATATTGAAAAAAACTTTTGAATCATTTATTTTCCATCAAATTAAATCTATGTTATAATCAATCATTATTAAAGGTGTTAACATTTTGAAATCGTTATTTCTATTTAAATATGATACCAAATTATTGTATCTTTGAAAACGAGTTCCATTGTATCTTTCCATTTTTAATTTCAATACGTCCAAATCGTTTTTCAATGACGAACACAACACTATCACTTGATTTTTTAATTTTAATTCTTTAAATTCATCGATTTCCAGTGTCTTAATCAAAGACTGTAATTTAAAATGTTTCTATAAGAAATACAAATAATTAATAATAATTAATAATGAAAGTATATATATAGTGGATATATATATTTTATAAATATAATATATATACTTTCATAAACAAATCTTTAGTTTGGAGGAACAAGCATTTTGTATTATGTTTGAAATCATTTATAATTTTTTTGCGCATCTCTTGTGCACTTTCAAACGTAAGTGGTCTTTTAACGGTTTCAAAATATGGTAAAGCATGATCTATTTCACTGGCTTTCTCACGTTGAGCGAGAATGAATTTTTTATCTTTCTGAAAACAATATTATTTTTTATTTTACGCGCACGATGCACTATTAAATTTAACTGTAAAATATATATAATAGGTACTTGTTTTTGGAGAAATTTTCTTATCTTTTTATTTCGATCCCAATCCAATGAATCAATCTTCAATTTAAATTCAGATTGTTCACGATTACGAACTTTCAATAAATTTAAAAAATCGTCTTCTAACTTAGAAGCGTTGAAAAGTGCTTTATTTTCTGCTTCCATCATATCTTGTAACAAAGTATATGCTTCATACGGTTTTAAATAGCCCTTGTACGGATAAACGATATTTTCTATAATTGATTCAGGATCAAACTCATCGCTTGTAGTTACGAGAGGTTTATGAAAGAGTCTAATCGATTGTGTAATCTGTCCTTCGCCGTATTGGTATTGGACAATAATGGTATCAGACGTAAAATCAAAATTACAGGTAGCAATATCTCGGTCTTTCTGTTTCGATTCATCTCTTAAATATTTGTCAACGATATTCTGTAAAAAAAAAAAAATAAAATAAAAAAATGTGTAGGTATACAATGTATACAATATTAACAATATTTATAATAATTTATTTATAATATACACAAGTACAAATCACATAGTTAACAAGTATTTTGATTATAATTCAATCAGTTAAATTTCGGATAATAAAAAAATGTAAGTTATAATATTATATTTGTAAAATAATTTATTAAACATTATTATTCTTATATAAAGCACAAATAAATAAATTTACTACAAATAATTTAAACTCGCCTTAGGTTTTCTTTTAACATTCAAAATATTTATATTGGTTTTTTCGGTACGATTAAATATACATAAACGCCAAAATAACAAATCTGATCTAAAATGATAAACAATACATTCATTATTCATATAATAAAATACGAGTATAATTAAATAATAATTATCAATGTATTTCTATTTTCTATTATATAAACCAAAAGTATTATAACTCTTAAAAATATATTAGTAATTCAATATAAATATAAATTATAATGGCATTCAACTATCCTTTATTAATAATATAAACATAAATGTTTAAATTTTAAATTAAGATAAGCTTATAAAAATAAAGTTTTAATTTATGATTTTAATTACGAATATAAATCATAGAAAAGTCGTATCTGAGGTGTTTTAATTATAGATTTATAATCAAATTAAAATGCAAGTTACAAATTTAAAATTTGTATTAATTTTCGATATAGAATTCTTCGAAAATGGTAAAGAAATATTTACAATAGGTAGAATGTTCTTTAGTATTCCTCTTATTTTAATCACCCTTCAACATTTTAAATTTACATAATATGTATAATATCATACTGTAATTTAATACCTAAACAAAAGCATATCACTCCGCAAACACTTCACATTGTCTAGATATTATAATGAATAAAATTTTAACTCCCCTTACACAACTACATAAATGTAAATACAATATTATAAATCCAGTAAACCTGCCTGTTTACCTATCTTTATATGAAATTACAAAACTATTTTCATCAATTTTTAATTCGGACATTGAATCAAGTCTGAAATCATAAAACTTCAGCCAACGATTGCTCTTCATATTATAACATTCACCAGAGTATTTGTGCTCTATTATAAAATAGAAAATATCATCATAAAATAATAATATTATTAATAATTATTTCAAGGATAATGTTTTAGATTACCTTTTAAACAATCTTTCCGGCCGCTAATGAAATATTCTGTTGTTACGATCTCTTTATCCGTAAATCTGATCTCGATACTGATTAACATGTCTATTCTATGTTTATAAATTTCCTTGATAAATATTTTTTTTCTATAATCCGATTTGGCATAAAACGTTATTTTTTCAATTAATCCGTCAGGCATAATGTAATCAGCATACGACTCTTTGATTGCATTCATATAAGGCACGATTTTTTTTCCAGACGGATACAACATGAGATATCCTAAAATATGAGATTTTGTTGATAAAATTAAAATTATTTTTTAACCAAAAAATTTTGCATACTGTTTCTAGGAACTTCTAAAACGTTAACCCATGAATTCGGCATAGCAAGACGTCTAGAACTATTTTCGTGATTGTCCGTGGACACATTTTGAGATTTATCCGGTAGAAATTCTTCCCAACACTCCATGTTCATCAAATTAAAATCATATTGCTATAAAATATCAAAAAATAATAAAAAAAATTTCATGAACCTCCATAATGATTATTATTTATAATAGGTACGTACCGCACAACCTCCGTCCAATGGCTGTAAATTTACCCAATAATTATTATGATTCCAAATTGCTTCTATTCCGATATAATTAATATCAGAAATCTCTTTTCGCTCCCCCGTACTAGGTTCGACAAAATATGGACTTTTAATCATATTCCCATCTTCAATTCCCAACGGGATAATTGCGACCCAGGAATGAACTCGTTTTCCGTACAATGGATCAATGTAACGATTGTTAACATCCTAAAAATCCTAAAATTATAATTTTTTCAACATAATTATATTATTATTGTTAATTTATGCACCTTTTTCACTGTATTTTCAACAACTGTATTCTTTTTATCCTCTTCCATTAAGAAACGTACATATTCACTGGACAAATCTATCATAGGTTCGATCAAATTATTATAATCATCTTCATTGGCGTCGACATTTTCTGATTCAGCCTGCTCTTCGTCCTTATAAACGATTAATGCTAATATCAGACGAAATTATATTTATAATTTAAACAAGAATATTAACGCATACATTGATATTTGGTAGATCCAATTTGACTATTTTTAAATCATTACTGCATACAGTTTCTGTAGCGTAACCTTGCACGACATACGCATCGTAACCACAACCAATTAAAAAAGACACCAACAATATCGCTAATTCAAAACAGTTGGCAGTTTGCATTTGTAATATCGTCGTTGGAGATGTAATATTTTTCGGCTGAAAGTTGCAATTTAAAATCATTCATTTTATCCCGAAAAGGACCCCTCGAGTATTTTTGGTTTCTAACGAGTTGTATTTATTTTATTTTATACTATTTTGTCTCAAATTGTTTTAACATTTTGACTGTATCGAGTATTCATATAAAGCAATAAAGCATAATATATTTATATTATATTATATTTTAATATTAACCCAATACGAGAAACCGAAAATTCATCATTGCATTACACCAATTTTAATATCAGAGTAGGTAATCCTAACCTCTAATACGTTTCGCTTCAAAAAGAATATAATCTACAATTTGTTGTATTTATCTATACAAACCACAATCGTAGGGTCTTCCAACTTGATGTAAGTTATGTGATTACAAACAAATTCACTATAACTGGTCAAATCGTTTAAATCTGGATAAACCAATCGGGATGGTTTGATTGTAGTACAAACACATTTCTGAAAATAATAATAATATACCATGTTATTTACTTTTTTAGGGAAGTACCAAGTACTTATAGAACATAATAACACAAGCATAATAATTTTAGAAATTATATTACGAATTAGTATTTACTATTTAGTAAACAAGTAAACTACCAATGTTGAATATACTATCTAAAATTAAATTTACTCTAATTTATTTTTGTGAAAAATACATCTGTGTGAATATATGTAACTTTATGATTTTATAAAATATGAAGTAGGTACCTAACTAGTTATATGCATATAGCATATATTATTATAGTAATAATGCAATTTTTTTTATATATACCTTTATATTATTATTTATTATCCATTCGATATATTTTTCGAAACACTAGATTTTGTAATGCAAATAATAATTATACATTTATAACATTAAGATTAAGAGGATTTTTTACCTATATTAGTGTTAATATTAAAGGTATTATAATAATTAATCCATTTTTTCAAACCTGAACATTACACTCATTTTCGTGCACCAGAACCAGCTGTCTTCTGTTCGGATATTTCACTTTAAATTGCTCAATAAAATTGTCAGCGTAAAAGAGTATCAGCTTTTCAATATTTGACGTTTTTGTATATGAATCTGGTATACTTGCACTAAAAAATAATTATCCTTGTATAAATAAATTACAAATTTACAATTTACTAAAACTAAACTATAACTGAGTATAAAGTATATTTATAATTTATAGACGTACAGTTCACAATAACATTATAAATTATAATAAAAAAGATAAATTATTTATATAATATCCCAATGTGAGTAAATAAATATTTTTTATTTTCTGTATTTTTTTTTTTTAGGAAAAAATAAATTATTAATATTTGCTCTATGTCACAATAGTCATAATAATATAATATCAATATTGGCTAATACTATAAATGTATAACTTATTATCCAATGTCTAAAAATGAATATAATAATAACCCTTGAAATAAAAAATCGACGTATGTGTTTTTCAGAAAATGAATCTATTATAATTAAAATAATAGCTGCCTCGATTTTTTTTTATTATTATTCCATTTACTGGTTTATCTCCTTCGATTCGAAACTTATGAATATTGTTTAACCCTTTATGTGTCAGTGGCATACAAATAAAAAAAAAAAAATAACTAAAATAAAAATAACTAATTTATAAATCCTCCGGTATATGAATGACACGTACTTGTTAACGATACATCGGTATAACGTGTCCGTCCAAACCAAATTGACTTTCGACAATAACTTTTTGGCAGCATCCAAAGCATCGATATAGTATTTTATATTCGCTGCTGATCCGTAATTGTTATCTTCGAATTCTTCCTCGGGATTGTCGTCGTCCGAATCGTCTTCCGAATCGCCTTTGAAATTTTTCTTAAAATCATTAACGATCTCGTTCAGTTGTTGTACCGTTTCCTTATCGCCGACCAACAACGAGCAACTAATATCGCTCAAATCGGAACTGTCATCCGATTTGTCGCCTTTATCGTCAAAATCGAGTTGAATGTCGCAATAGTCGTCGTCGAAGTCATGATGGTTGGTAAAGTCGTCATCGAATTCACCGACCGTCGCCGGATTAAACGAATATAAATCCTCGAACATCCACTCCAATAGTTCGTCATTTTCCATTTCTTTGTAATATCCAAACGATGTTATTGTCGTATTATTAGCGATGCAAATCGTTTTTTTTATTACCTATATACCAAGGTAATAATGGTAACACGTAATTATTGGTATAACGCGCGACGCGCGTAACCAACAATGAACTACCTACCTTACGCGTTTGGTCAATAACTTAACAACATTCATACACAAAGTCCACAAAGTTACAAGTTTTATTTTCATAGTAGGTATCAAAAAAAACACTATGTTTATGTTATATTATTATTATTGGCCGCATAAAATAATATATTTTTATTTTTATTTTTGAATACGGTATGATATGTAGCATATACGTGTATATTATAATATAACTAAACTGTATACGTATATAAACTTCATTTATTATACTACGTTAATAATTTATAGGTTTATAATATACAACGTGAAGACAAAAATAATTATAATATGTATAAAATGCTCTTTTTAAAACGGTGAAAATGTATTAACGTTAATACTATGTTAGTTCGTTAAAAAAATATTTATCAATTTTAAAATACAAATACCTATAGGTATACCTTTTAGATTCGCCATAAGATTGACTGAGGTTTCTATAATTATTCAAAGTGAATCCAAAGCTAGTTGAACATACCTAATAAAATTTATAGGTAATTGAAGAAACCTTACATTTATTTAAAAGAAATAAAAGAGCTGATAAATATGGTTGTAGATGGGAATCAATTTTTTATGTAGGTAGGATGGATGTACTGGTCACATGGTGTATACAGTATACTGTATATTCACATTTTAACTTTATAATTCAAAAACTTTTTCACATAAATTACATATATAGAATTATAGAATATACAGTAGTAGGTAGTAGGTAGGTACACATATTATGAACACCCAATAAAATTTTCAAGTCTAACTTCAATATTAATACCCATAAAATTCCTAAATGAGTCTATTTAATGCCCATATCTGACAGAACTTTACTCAAAATCGTTTTTTCAAATGCGATGATTTATCATTGCATTCAAATTTTAATCAAAATTCAACGCTATGTATCCCTTCCATAGCAGTATCAGCTCTTATTTTTATACTTAAAACTTAATTAGTTAAATAAGCTATATATGTATATAAAAAAAAATTATAATTGTAATATTCACAATATTTCGAACTAAGTTGAGTAATAAGTATTTGTGATTAAATCAATATTTCAAAATTTTTGTCCGTTTTATTAAACATTATTGTAAGAAAAGAAGAGCTGATACTGAAGGAATCAGGTGTGCAAATCATAGTGTTTAATTTTAATTAGAATTTGAATGCAATGATAAACCATTGCATTCAAAAAACGATTCTGAGCGAAGTTTAGTCAGATAATGTAGGTACCTATTGATTAAAATTTTGACATTTTTCATTAAATATTTAAAATGCAAAATTTTATCACACATTAGGGACCATATATATTTATACTTTAAACAGCTATAAAAAAAAAAAAAAAAAATCATAAATGTAACAATTCATAATTAATTGGAACTGAGTTAAATAAAATGTATTTAAGCTTCAATAAAATTTTCAAAATTTTTAAAAAAATTTTGTCAATTTTATTTAACATTATTGTAAAATATTGAAATATAATAAGAATCCATATAAATACTTTAAATATAAATTTTACTGAAATTTCAACTTTAAACAACCATAAAAAAAAATTGAGTCTTGTGATTTACCTTATATTTTGGATATACGTTAAGATATATATCAGTATGTTTAAATATTTTTTTTTAATTTTTATTGTAAAAGTATTGAGAAATAATAAGAATATTCTTATGGATTCTAAGATTTTCCTTTAAACAAAAAATATCAACTTTAAACATCTATAAAAAAAAAATTGAGACTAAGGATTTTTCTAATATTTTAATATCATGTTAAGTAATATGTAAGTATACTTCAGTAAAATTTTCATACCTTAATACCAAAAATTTCCAATTTTAACAAACATTATATACAAAAAACGATAATTTTACGAAATATGCAGTTGTATATTTTGTAGAAAAATTAATGTAACGGTTCCAAAATTTTACCACATATGTATAATACCTAAGTGAAAAACCAATACAATTTTGAAGTCTCTAACTTTAAAATTGCCCGAGTTATCATGAAATATTGAAATCGAATTCGTCGAAATTTCAGTTTTCGTGAAAAATGCCGTTTTTTTTACCGCTCACGGTCAATTTTGAGAAATTCGAAAAATGACCTAAAGAAAGTACTAATTACATCCACTTTCCTGCAGGAAAGTCGGAAACATATGCTATTCGTGAAAATGGGAGCATTATTTCGGGTAGTAAAAGTGTCTTCAGACATAAAAACAAAAAGACACACATCATTGTAAAACCAATACATTCGCTTCGCTCAGAATCTAATATTAAGAAATTATAATATAAAAATCCATATAATCACCATAAATATCGATTTTACTAAAATTTCAGGTTTAAATAACTAGTATTGGTTTTACAATGATGTATCGCTTTTTTAATGTAGACACTTTGTTGACCCGAAATAATGCTCAGATTTGCACGAACAGTATGTTTCCGGTTAGACGGTGGACGTGGTTGGTTCTTCATTTAGGTCATTTTTTCGAATTTCTCAATATTAAACATTATACAATAGGAAAAACTATCAAAAATTATGAAAATACAGAATTTTTCATGACAACTGAAATTTTGACGAAATCAGTTTCAATAATTATTGATAACTCAATCAATATTAAACTTGGACTAAAATTTCATTAAATATTTCCATTTACTATATATACCATACGTGATACAATTTTGGAATCGTTACATTAATTTTTTTACAAAATACTGATCTTATACTAATAATCGCCAGATTGCACTTGTGGTACAATATGAAAATGTACAATGTGTGTTGCGATTAAAATGTTATAGTTATGTGGAATGACTATAGAAATGCGAAAGAAAGATAAACATATTATATATAAATATATGTAAAACATATATATACTTGTATATTATATATATTAAAAAAATAATGTTATCTGTTTAAAATAATTCTTGTTGAAATATTGTTACAAAAATCATGATTTATTTGTATAAAATATATGCTGTTAAGTTAACAAAATTAAATAATTTATAACAAATGTATAGTATTGACAAATCAAAATTCAACAATAATTAATTTATTAATACCGAAATAGTAAAAAATAAAAAATTTGTTCTTAAATATTAATATTAATTCTTGTCAAAAATTAACTAGTTACAAAGCTTTTATATAATTACAACTAGCTTTTGTAATAAAAGTACGTTACTTAAGTCATAATACATAAAATCATAATACTATTTTTATAGACATTTATAAATGGTTTACGTGAAAATTTAAACAATTAAAAATTGTAAAAAATAATTTTTTTAACAATACTTAATAATTATATATTTAAATACAATAATATAATACTTGATTGTCTTCAAGACAATAACTTAATTAAAAAACTGTGTTCTTAGTATATACAAATTAAACAATAATAATAAATTAATATACTATTAACTAAGTTAATACTATCTAATATAATATTTTTATAAAATAAAGAAAGTACATTATTACTGTTAGAGAAATAAAATATCTGTTAATAAATTTAAATTATATTAAAGAAAAATAATCATATAAATGATTATAAATAATAATTTATCGATAATTATACAATTTGTTTAAAAATTTGAAAATTAAATCTGGAAAACATTTTGTTCATTAATGGACGTCATTTTTCTTTTTATATTTAAATACATAAATACACAAACATAAACACAAATGCATTACATAATATTATGTCAATAATTCAATTAATTACCCTGTAACGTTCACATATAATTTGAGCATAACAATTATATTTTAACTATTCACAACATTGACTAAATGAGACGTGAATTTTTCAAATAGTAAATGAGCAATAAGTGTACAAATTTGTATTGAGCAACTGTTTCCACAAACAACATACGCTGGTGTCGAGTCTGTAATATAGTTTTAGGTATATCCAATTCCTAAAAAAAAAATCATTGATTCAATCATTCAATCATTTATTAATCAGTTAATCATACATTACATTATAATATTAAATGTAATTTTTATATATAGCAAAAATTAAATAAATCATATTTATTCAAAAATGTTTTTATAAAAGACAACATTGAACTTTAAACAACAATTTTATAGGTAATAATTATTATATAATTAACATTGTAATGTTAATTATATAATTACATAACAATGTAACTAGAATATGTTTTTTTTTTTTAAATCTGAATAATTTGTGAAATAAAAATACAAAAATTATTACATTAGAATAATGTAATACAATTTATTGTTGAAGTATTAACTTGTGGATAATATATTTAAATGAATACAAAATGTAATGTCTCCTAATGACTCACTAAAATATTGTAAAGTATATATATATAAAAAAAAAAAATATATATCAATTACTTTTTTACAATTGTACTTCATTTTGTCAACTATTGAGTATATTACAATAAATATAAAATATTTTAATCATTTATCACTTGAATACAAACATTGATAATCAATATATTAAAGACAACAATTTAATTAAAACATTTGTTTTTCCAAGACATAATAAAATTATAATGTAAATAATATGAATTATAAGACATAAATTAATTTGTACCTGATTATGATCCAATGTATATAATAGAAGATCACTTAATACTGTGAGGCCCGTTCTTCCCACTCCTGTACTACAATGAACAAGAATCGGTGGATTACGATTTTGTCCAGTAGGTATCTCTGTTATAGTGTGTTCACGTACTGAACTCAATTCTTCCAAGAAACCTAATTCCAATTTAAATATTTTATTATGTTACTATCGTAGAAATGTAGAAAATATATTATATCTATGGTTTTTATACAACTATTTCCTAAAAACATTTACTCACCAAGAAAATGTGAAACATCAGTAGGGCAATCTTGCTCTACCCATTGATCATAACGTAAATGCCAAACACTTCTTGATCGTCTAGATGAATTGTGTTGTAATTTTAATTTACTAGTAACACAATGACCAGTCTCTTGTGTAAATTGCAGCCACACATGGTACTAAAATAAAATTACAGAGTTAGCCAACTAATATATAAATTAAAATCTAATAAAAGATCTACTAACCTCACCAAACTGTACAGAGTGATCAGCAACTGTTGGGAAATATACACCATAATTCTCTTCTGTAATACTGTTTTTTGGTTGAGATAAATCAAGTATCAGATGTACACCGGCCTCCCATACCATTTGCCAGAAATGATTTACTGTACTTGGTAATGGTGTCTGTGTAGCTATATAAAATCGTTGTTCGTTTCCAACTGATGCCTGTAAATATAAATTTAATTTTTCTGATCATAATATATAATTAACAGTAATTAAACTCACAGTAATGTGGGATGCATTAATATATCCAAAACGATTTTCTTTACTTGGTGATAAACGAACTCTATTTTCTTCATATGGCAAAATATCCTTATGTCTATAATATTAATATTTAAAATTTAAAATTAACCAAAACTTAAATAATAGCACATACCTATTTCTTGAAAAGTTTTCCAATACAAAAGCTGTAGAAAATTCTGCACTTTTTTTAAATTTTGATATTTTATCAAATTCTTGAAATAGCTGTGTATCTTCTAACTTATGTTCTAAAAGTTGACACTAAAGCAACAATAATAACTAATTAGCAACAATTGTATAGATATAAAGTAATGTTAATCAATGTTTTACCATGGTATCTTTAGAAATAGTTGAAGGTATAGGAAGCCTTGGAACAGTAGAATGACGTTTATTATACTCCTCAACACTAATTTCACCATTTCTATTTAAAGTTTTGCTTTTTACTGCTCCACTTAATAAATCAGTCCATTTTCGACCTTTACTTTTACCTTTACCATCTTTTTTCAATGTTCCGCTACTACTACTTTGATTTGAATCTTTTTAATAGATAATAGAGATAATAAATTTCAACAGCATTATACTTTACTAAATTATATATATTTTAATATTTATTTACCAAAAGATTGTTCTGCCAAATGTACAATTGATGTTGAAGTTGATTGTGATGAAATATTAGAGCTATTGCTCATATCCAAAATATTATTTTTTGATGGTATAATTTCACTTTGTTCCTTTTTTATATTTTCCTTTACGTGTTGTACTTGTTGAGGAACTTTAATAGGAAAGGATTTAATATCATGAGATGATTGTACACTAGACACATGACTTTCAACTTCTTTAGGATTCCATGGTAATGGCACATTTTCATAAATTGGCTCAGCGAATTTACCTAAAAATATATAAAATATTTTGATAAAAAATAGTACAAATTATCTTTAATTTTAATAGCTTACTTGCTGTATTGCGGTTATGTGGCCTTTCATTTACAATCACACTTGTTATTGGTTGATTCAAAATCGGGCCATATTGTCCCATATAATACATCATATTATTTCCATTAAAACCACCACCACTTCGAAACTCATCCAGATTCTTAAAGAAAAAAACAATTAATAAGTATACCATATTAATAAAACTATAAAAAAATATATATACCTGTCTTGATTCAACTAAAGAGTTTAAATTTGTGTAAGTCCTATGAGTATCAGAACTTGTAAACATGTTAGAAGCATTATAGCGGTTTGGAATGACTTGGAAATTATGAACTCTCGATGATAAAAGGTCAGGACTTGATCCACTTACCTAGAAAATAATAAATAATATAATAAATAATAATTAAAAAGCAAGGGAAGGGATACTCCACTCCTGTCACATGGATATAGGTGTGCAAATCATAGTGTTTAATTTTAATTAGAATTTTAATGCAATGATAAACCATTGCATTCGAAAAAATGATTCTGAGCGAAGTTCAGTCAAATAATTGTATTGATTAAAATTTTGACATTTAAACAAATTTCTGTTTGCCTTTTATTCATTCCTAAATGGCTAGACCAATTGCGACGAAATTTGGTACAGAAATATATTAGGCCTATAGTCAGAAGATAGGTTAAGTTAAAAAGTGATGGGCCCAACCCCGGGAGGTGCTCAAACAAATATTATGAGATTTACGATGGAAATTTTTGTTTATAGATAGCTATTAGTTTCAATAATATTATTATTTTGGTTCTTATTAGTTTCAATAATAATTATATTATCACTATCGTTATTATAAACATCTATTGTTTAGATGATGAGTCGAATTCATCGAAATTCAGTGTGAAAAATGTTGTTTTTGGCATTTGTCGCATGAGGTCAATTTTTAGAAATTCAAATTGACCTAAATAAAGTACAAACTACATCCAATTATCAACCTAAAACATATGCTATTCGTGAAAATCGCAGCATTATTTGGGTAGTAAAAGTGTCTTCGGACATAAGAACAAAAACAAAAAGATACATATCATTGTAAAACCAATACATTCTTCGCTTCGCTCAGAATTTAAAATTAATTATAAAAATTAATTTAATTAAATCTTACTGGATTTTGAATATATGGACATGCTTTTGCTAGATCAGGTGTGCTATTACTAATTGTATAAGTTGGTGGCGGTTTGTAAATTTGTATATATTCAGTATCCTGAGCAGGAATATCTACTTTTGTTGGTTTTCTGAAAATATTTTCATGAATAAACATTAATTTAACATTTTATCAGGCGTGACAAACGAATAATAATTATAGATACAAAGTACACACCCATGGTTAGGATGGACAGTTGATGGTATATTGACCTGAGTTACATCAGGAAATTGTTTATAATCATTATTGCACTAAAAAAAAATAATAATAATAATAATCATTGAATTATAATTTATATGCACACAAATGTTTTATTATATTGCTTATTTTTAATTGTGTATAATATTTACAAATTATTAAAGATATATTTGTAATTAATCAAATTATTTATATTAATAAATAAATATAATTAATAATATAAAAATTTAAAAGAATAAAAAATTAGGTCAAATGTTATCTTTTTAATTTAAAAACAAGCATCCTAATATTAGGTGACCATTATGTATTTAATATGATTATTAATCGTTAATTGATTATTATCAATTTAATGTAATGTATATATGCTTTATAGTTTATAGTAAAAGTAATTATAATTTATAATTTAAAATTAATAACCCTTAAAAACATAATTAAAAAGCAAATTTTTGGGGTTTTTAAAGTTAAAAATATGACATTAATAAACATTAATAAAACCTTAAAATATTTCTCCAATATTCCATAAAAACTTAAAAAATATACTCAAAACATTATTAAATCCAAAAATAATCTCTACTCTTTAAAATAAACAAATATAATATATTATAATTGTTATATTTTGTGATCAATTAATCAATTATATTTTTCCACTCATAAATCATAATTCTTTATAGATACAATAAAATTATGTGAAAACCTTTAGTTAAAAAAAATAATCAATATAACAGTATATTCATAAAACAATAAGAATTATCTAATTTTAATAAATAAATAAATTATATTTACATCTTATTTCATGAACTGATAATCAAAATTAAAATAAATATATAATTATAACTTATAAATTTAATTACAATATTAACAAAAATTGTTCATATAATATACTCGGATAATCGGATATATGAAAAATAGTTCAACCTCCAAAATATACACTAATATGCAAAATACTTTTTTTATGAAGTCTATGATTAACAAATGATTCACTTTTTTAATCTTATTAAAATGCATAACCCCAATAAAAAATATCTAAAAAGTACTAAAAAACTTCAAATCCTCTGTTTATACATAATAAATCATTGAACAAGGTAAACATGACCATATTTCCCCAATTCACATTATAGTAATATAATTTTCTCTATCATTTCACATCATTATATTTTATAATCCAACTCCATTTTACATATAAAGAAATATCAACTATGAAATCGGGATTAAACCTGTGAGTCACTCACAAATTATATTTCAATAAACTCATTTTACAAATTTATTTTGCAATGAGTGATAAACTGGGTTCAAGATTTCTTGCATTTGCATATATTTTTTTAATGCCTGTAGAATTTATTAGGTACATTGTAGAATCATTACATGAAGTAACGAATTTCAATATAAAATTTTAAATTGTATATTTTTGCATTTGTCATATTTTAAACTACGTAAAAGCATATTTAAGGTTTTGTTAGTATTTTTCTATTTTTTCTTTTATAACCAACCATATTATTCAACAATACCTATTGTGTTTGTAAAATTGATCAAATATATTTCCCAATATAAATTACTTTTCTGTATGATTTTGCAAATCTCTTATTTGACTAAGACAATATTGGAAATATTTTTTTTTTTATATAATTATTAAAAAAAGTTAAATTAAAGGAAGAATATTTAAATTTTACATTGTAGATACTAAAAATGTATATATATATATATTAGAAATAAAAATTTTCTTGAATATTTTTAACCACATATTTCAATCATTATTAATACAGTAATTTCTGAACCCTGTTGATAAATATATATTAAATTTACAATATTCCCTATCTTAATTAAACTTACTTATCCTTCCTTAATTATATTCAATAATATGCATGATTAGTACTAGTAAGTACTAATCATAAAGTAGTAAATATTTATTAAAATGATGCAATAAATATACATATATTTTCATCTGAATAAAACTTAAACTTATATTAACATATAATTATGTACCTTGAAATAAATTATCAACCTAAGTAATCCTATAAAATAAGGTAAATAATCTTACCTGATGAACTTTTATATTTTGATGAGTAACAGGAGTAGTAGAAATTGAATTAGGAGTTTGATTGTAATAGTCACCTTGTGAATATTTACGCTGAACAGCTGTTTCATAATCAGGGGCCAATCGATATGATGGTAATTTTGTTCTGTTCAAAAATTTATGTTAAACGAATTAAAAAATTATAATATATTCCTTATTTTAACTTATTTATTTAACTTACATAGACTTATGCCCATTTTTATCTAACCGTAATTTTTCATTTGTTTGTGAAGTGGATAAATCCAAACACGATGTTGATTGTGCACGGACTCCATTAAAAGGAAATGAACTTTTTATCATTCCTGGATCCGTAGCATCAACAGCATCTAATGCTTCACAGCTGCTTTTATTATTATTCTAAAATATATACATATAATTATTTTATATTTATACAATTACTAATGCTATACTATACTACTTACATCAAAACGAGATTTTAAATTTTTTCTCATTATATCAGTCTTATTGTCACCAGCTCGATCAATTTGTTCATGCTCCCCATAAAACATATGCTAAATTATTTAAACAATAAATAAAAAAACATCACACAAATAAACAATAATTTTATTTTAAAATAATAGTTTACCTGTAAAACACACATGTTCCATACATATTTAGCAGTTTCGACATCATTGAATTGATAATGTTGTAAATTGTGCTGAGTTTCTATGCTAAACTGTCGTTTTGTATTTATTACGTTAGCTATATCTTCCCATCTAATAACAAAAATAATATTTTATTCTTTTTTATAAAAATATATTAAACTGAATATTTACCTGTAAAAAAACAAATTTTTGTTTTGGTTTTGAATTTTCACACCTTTGAGACTGATTGCAAGTGATACTTCAAGGCCATTTTCATCCTGAATAATAATTTAATTAATTGAATTAAAATTAAAAACAAAAAATAATAAATAATCACTATTAATATTAAAATGTTAAATACTTTAGCTAGAAATATTTGCTGTCCATATCCTTCTAATTGTTGAGCTGCAATAATATAATACTCTTCAGCAGTCCCTTGTGGTAAACCTGCCAAAGCCATATGTTGACAGATAGCAGCTTCTGTGAGACTTTCCAGACGTCCTTGTACCGCTATTAATTGCTATATATATATATAAAACAATTTAATCATTAAATATAAATAGTTTTATAGATAATAACATACGAGAAATACTAAAACTATTATAATTATGAGTATAAATAATTGAATAATAATAAAAATTGTTGAAACAAAATAATAATTAATTTAATTTAATTTATACCTTAGGGAAAAGTGCAAAATCTTTGAGATATTCAGAAGTATGTTTTTCTGAATCATGATCTCCAAATTCAGCTAAATATAATTCAAACAAATATTTATTATACAATCAAATCATTTAATATATTATATATTAGTAGATTTTTTTTTTATTCTAATACCTTGCATGCTATAACTGGCAAGTAATACAGCTTGATCTGCATCACAAACAATATGACCTTCAATAACATCCAACTTTAATTGAAGAAAAAAATGATATCTGAATACAAAAACAAAAAAAAATTGAATACATATTAATGTTGTTATATTACAGTATTTATTAATAATGATTATAATAAATTTATAGAATATATACAATATAAATTTGTATAAATATAGTATTAATTCTTCCCTTTAAACATAAAGAAAATATATTATGAAAACAATTATTATCAAAATTATTATAATGTAATATAAAATAATAATAAAACATAACTAACATAAATAGTTTAATGTTTAATTACACTAATCAAACACAAAATTTGGAATAACTTGTCATAAATAGACTAAGTTCGTCTAGTAAAAAATGTTGTCACTTCAAATATATTCATGGAAAATTAAGTTACTAAATATAATATTAGCTTTAAATTTAAATTAAATATAATTAGATTATATTTCATTATTTCAACAATATATTTAATAATTATATTTTTATAAAACATAATATATTATTAACAGATAGGTAGCTATTTATTTTTATTTTTTTTTATATCATGCTATAAGGTATTTTAAAATTTAGTAATATTTAAAAATAATTAATTATATTAAGTATTTAACACTAATATATAATTTATTGTAATTTCCAAAATGTTTGTTTTTAGCATTATATTATATAATATATATATATATACTCGTATATAAACTATGTACTACCAATAAAACAACATTTAATTCACATAAAATAAAATATGTAATTTGAATATTTTTTTTTTTAATCTATATAGTGTGATCAATATTGGATTTTATAAAAATAGTGAAGATTGTGTAATAACATTTTTAAAATTATTTTTGAATTCCAATCATTGAGTATATTGGTGGTATAAAAAAGAAAAAATAATTTAAAGTATTATAATTATAAACAACAATACATTGATTTGAAACTATTTATTGCAATAATTTTAAAATATATAAATTATAGTAAATTATTGTGATAAAGACCAAAACTAATATATAACTAATTTACCATTTTCATAAAATCATTTATTATTTGGTTAAATATCAAATATAACATTAATTATATACGATAAATACATAAATTTGTAATTATAAATATAAAAGTTTACAATTTATAATATGTGCATTCGTACTACAAATATAGTAAATAACTCTTAATTTCTACATAATTTAACTAAATAGATTTAAAAAAATTATTTGTCACCTATTTGACCTAATATAAATAACTTTTTCATATCATATTTTATTCGTATGATCTAAATATTAATAGATTGAATAATAAATAAATTATAAATAACTTTTTTAATAGTTGATTCACATATGTATATAAAATATATTACAATTTCAGCATACTAACTAATTAATATTTATATAAAATATGTACCTAATGTGTTTAAAGTGCATGTTTAATAAATAAAATAACTAATCCCATTATTTCAAGTGTTTTATATATAAGTATCGAAATGTGAAACTAATGTATTTATGTATATACAAATAGTTTTTATCTTATATAAATAGTGTTTTTGTACATATTTTTCTGCTACTACAAAACTATTAAACAACTCAAATAAGTCGAAAATAACATGTACAAAATTTACTTCATATAAGAAAATTATATAAAAATTATTGAACATTGTATAATTTAAATTCCGTATATTTTAATAAAATTAAATTAAAAATTACACCATCAATAAATGTTATATAAAATAACAAACAAAATGTTATTTAAATAAAATAAGTAATAACTATTAATAATAATTATCAAGACATAAAATTAGCATAACATAAAATAAAACTATAAACTAAATGAATATTTTGTTATCTATTATACATTTATACAACTTGGTAGGTAAATCATTTTTTTTAAATTGATTTAATAATCACAAGTCACTAACATTTTAATTAAAAATTAAGGCTGAGTCGATGCTAATTTTTACCAATATCCAATATTCCGATATATACCTACTACTGATATAAAACCGCTACCCAATAAATTAAAACACTAAAAGTTTTGTTAAAAACTATAAACCAATATTAAAATAAAACTGGTTATGTGACAAAATTATATAATACAAACAAATTTTATTCTGATACTATCACAGAATTTAGTAACATATTTCATTGCCTGAATAGTAGATACACTCACTATCACCATCTTCCCTCTATAAAACAAAAAAAATAGTGAGTCATGTATTACAGTCGTAGTTATTTGGTGACTTGTGTGTGACACTCGCTCTATTCAATGTAATTGTGTATTTTATATTGTAAAAATTAATATAATTTTTTTTTTACCATATTGTTTTTTTTAAAAAAATAATGGACCTTTTCCGTTAATTCACGATTATTTTTTTTTTTTTTTTTTTGTTTTTCTGTTTTTTAGATAATTATATATTATATTATTTTGATTCTGGGGGCATGAAGTGTGCAATATGTTGTAGCATTGTTTCAAATAAATTATTAGGACTGTAACGCTTATGCCACATGTACTTGACCAAATAGCTATTCAGCATTGGTCGGTAAATATCCAAAGGTATCGGGAAGCGAGGTTTTAGGTCACACGCTACCTATCGGCACCAGTATCCGGTCTATGGGGTAGGTATTAGGTAGGTATGATTTAATCCCTTGGAGCTGTACCCCATCTTCACGAAGTGTCACAAAGCGTCGCTTGAAGAAGTGAGCGAAGCCAGTAGGCGTAGTGAACATCCCTTTTCTTTAAAAGAACTTTGCTTTTGTTTTTGTATCTAAACTATATTAATTAAATAAGTAGTAGTCACGATAAACGACAAGTATCGAAAAACATATAAATTAAAGGTAACTAGTATTATAATAATACCTTTTTACGTTTTTATACCTTTTTTTTTTTAAATAAAATAAATAATATTAAAAGAAAAAAAAGTGGTAGTAAATTAACGGAAATGTTCCAAAGCAATTCTGATATAACTGTTTACGAATAAGAGTTCATGTATCGGCACACCCCTATAAAAAATATCCTTCCAAATTAAAAATTAACTAAAATTATTAAATTATAATAAGTTATACTAATTCCTCTGGAACTATATAGACAAAATTAATGTTGTTTAAAATATTAACAAAAACTTTAATAAGTAAACAACTAAATATACTATAAATATATCACTGTTACCATGTATAAAAAAAATAAAAGATATTTTAGGTAGCTATAATTTATAAATTTTTAGTCAATTATCTATTTAAAATAATAAAAATGGCTAGTATGTGTGAAAAGGATGTAAGGTATAGAGTCAAATGGAAGTTGATACCAGGGTCGCCGACCCCAAATAGTTGAGAGAAAGGGCGAAAGAGAAGAAAAATAGGAAGAAGAATGAATACTCTCTAGAGTTTTATCTATTAAATATAATATATGAAATAAAATTCTTATAATATGAATATCCTTTACCACAATAAATAAAAATAGAGGATTTCATATTTTAAAATTACTTATTTATAAAATAAAATATAGTAGTAAATATCAATTTGAAAATAAATACTTACCTAGTCATCTCATCTTTTATGAAAGATACATTAGTTATAAAGTACATTACTCTCAATAACAAACTACAATTCTTTGCATATTTGTCTAATTGCCTTTTTAATGGCTTAACTAGATCAACCCATCGAAGATCTCCATTTTGACATATGTAACATAGTCCTAGGAGCTCTGGCTAAAAATAAATACAACAAAAACTAATTAAAATAATGTACAGTTGTAAAAATGATTAATGAATGACTACCTGATGCAATCCAAGTCTTTGGCATACGCTGTCTAAACATTCTTGACCAACGCTCTCTGCGGAAAGAGTACATTCTATTGATGTGCTGTCTAGGAGTTCAACACAAATCACGTATAGAGATTTGGAGACGACATTGTACTGCCGACTCTTCTTTAGACGAAGTTTGAACGGCATGATAGCAGTTTCTGAAAACAATCATAAAATCAATTGGACATATTAACAAATTATATCCATATAAAAACATGTATTTTTAAAAATATAAAAACCATCATAAACATTATGACCGTTCTACATAAAAAAAAAAAAAAAAAAAAAAAATTTGTACGCCGTTGCGGTGAAGTGTCTGCCATGAATTTACCGATAGTTGGGTACAAAATATCTAACAATGCACAATATAATATTATGTTTATGGTTTATTTTTTCACCATTCACTCATTTTACTCACCGCGATTTGCACATGCCAGAGACGATCTGCCAAATACGTTTTGGCGCCTTACTTAATGCCCGAACAACGGTCGACAATATTGTTGACGCTGTCCGATTTATCTCTTGTGCCGCGGTCAACAGTGTCCGAACGCATTACGGCACGTCCGGGTCAGTTTAGCGGTTTCAATATCGTACGAGTTGCACGATGACTCGATGAACGACGACAGCGATGCATCAGAAACGCAACAAATTAGAAAACGCCAAAAGACAACCGCTGGACGACACTATCGCTGGTAACATAACTACGACACGACGTGAGAACTCGGAACTGAAATAAATAACATGATAAATTGATAACGCAATGGTTTATCACCTTTCGAGGACCGTCCGCGGCAGTGCGGCCGAACCGTCCAACCGCGTCGACTCATGCGGCCTACGTTACCGCACGACACCTGCTGCAGCTACAGCGGGAATTTCGCAGGTAAATACTAAATACCGTGGCGTTGCCCGAACTCCGGTAAATACCTATCCTGGACAATGCGGTACGACGAAAAATAACAAAATACAAAATTGAAAATAAAAATAACACGACTGTATAGAATAATAAAATATCTAACGCGATATTCATGATATTCGTTACGATTGCGAGTCCGGATTTTTTTTTTCTACAATTCTACGTACCAACGTACCTACTAGGTACCTATTCGAATGTAGAGAAATGATTAACGAACAATGAAGACTTGAAAATAACGCCGCCGCGGAAAGAGAAAAAATCCAGAAGGTTCTTGGTGGTTTAATCGATTTTAGAGTATAATTATTGTAATATAAAAGAAAAAATACGTGTCTATTATCGTGTTTTTTATCCACCATTTTGTGTGCAAGTCGAAAGCAAAGAAGACGATAATAAACGTCTTGTTTCTTGTGAAGTGATAAATCGTCGTGAACGTAGGTAGAGTCAAGTAGTTTAGCGTACGGATTCAAAAAATCTAGAATAGGTAGGTATATTATTAAGTATAACATTAATAATAATATTTTTATGTCTCTGCCCAACGCCCAACCACATAGATGATGCGGGAAAACGTATTATAAGATTATACTCATAATTAATAATATTTATATATTTTATTAATACACAATGTCACAATATTTATACGTACCCAGTCATTCGATCGAAAATCACTATTTATTAATTTATTGTATTGTTTGATTTGAATGTTGTCGTTCCGTAAAATATGATCTCAATCTCAAGAGTCTGTCGATCGTTACTCGTTAGTCATTCTTACAAGTGCAATGTGCATGTAACATGTAAGATGTAAGTATCTGGTATCTCTCGCGGGTAAAAAATAATATTTTATTTAACAGTGTGGCACGGACGTACGCGTTTACACGAATCAGATTTCATCGTGTCCTGTTCGTACTAAAAGGAATTATAATTTATTATATTATTATTTCCATTGCAATAAACTACTAATAAACAAAATACGGTCTAATTTTTAAATTAAAAACAATTAACACGAAAATAATCGTAGGTAACTTTTCTTTTTTTTTCTTCTAATGTAATAATACCCATTATTAGATATAGACAAAAATTACTAATCGCTCTGATTATTTCAAAACATTCCGAAACGTAGGTACTTTAATATTTCATTAATTTAGATTTTTAAATCCTTTCACAATGTATCATAAAATATAATATAATTAGAATTGATAATATATTAATATACCTATTATATATATTTTTATATTCATGTATCAATTCACTCGTATGGCCACACATGGGTACGTAATTAATTGCATATAACCATTAAATTACGAGTAATAAAGACTAAAATGATAAAAAAATAAAATAAAATGTTCTTTGTTGAACATTTTTTGGCTAGAACTGATGTACTACTGTATAGCTGGTATAGTCCTCAATAACAGTAATAATACAAAAATATCTCTGTCGTTGTGAGTTGTTTGTATGACTTTGGCGCGAAATCAAATACGCATTAAATATTAAAATGTGTCTTCTGTATTCATTAGTATTATTCTGCATATTTATAATATGATACTTAAACTCTCGTACTAAATACAATACAAACTAAACTATAGGTATCTGCATAAGGTATAGCGTATAAGTGATTAGACAAAACAAATTTTATAGTCCCTATATTTAAATTTAAGTGGACTTATGTTACATATTTTAATATATACAATATACCTAATAAAAATATTTTATAAAAAACACTCATAGGTAGGTAAATTAAATAAATACGTACTGTATTATCTAATATAGTAATATCAGTAATAAGTATATATACCTAAGTTTAGGTAGGTATACTTATCTATTTTAAAATGTATTATATAGGTATATACGTACCTACCTACTTTGTACTTTAAAATAAGAATATAAATTTATACAAATGTGTATTATCAAATGAAATAAAATTTGATTATTCATCGTGATATGAAATCGTATATTTAGTTCTATTTTGTATTACATTAATTGAATACCTATACGCTATACTTACTGAAAAAGTTAAAAATATATAAATTAATTGAATAATTTACTAATTGATAATTGGTAATTAGTAATTACCGATTAATATAGGTTCCAAATTACTATTAATGGATAATAATTTTATTTCAAGAAATTTATCAATAACGAAATAATTTTACATATGAAAACAATATTATTTATTTTTGTAAGTCTGTTATAGGTAGGTACCTATAAGAAATAATGATTTAAAAAAATGAATAAGATGTTAAAATAATTGCGTTTTTACATAATCGCTGTTTAAGTATTAAATAATTCATGAAAATAATGAAAGGGATTAAATTAAAAAAAAAAAAAATTAGATACTGAAGCCCCAAGAGTCAGAACGTCAGAACACGAATAGTTTTACTAAGTCGTCTGACCTTATGACCTCGGATTTTATTGGTTAGGTTAGGTTGTAATAAATCGTGAAAGCAAAATATACTTCTAGAAAAAGCTCTTCACTCCTCAGAGTCCGTTCACTCGGGTTATAGGTATAATGAAATAATTTTATTATATATTATCATCTGACTTCATGTCCTTCTGAATAAGTTACATCTTACATATTGTATACGAGTATACAACAACAACAGAGCTTACTATAGCTTAGGTGACTTAGATAGTTATATTTTGAAAACCTCGCTTGACCTAGAACGATATTCTATTGCATGATACATGAACGCGGAAATCGAACGGTATAATGGTGGGGCTACAAAACGCACGATATTATGTCCGATATAGGATGGGCGACAAGCCGACGACCACAGTACCACACATGGATTCTCAACATTCGATGTCTTGATGATACAAAACAAAATGCGCTATATTATGCCTAAAATGGGTATAATAATTTATATGTATTAGGTACGTCATGAATAATAACATAATTTAGGAATTAATTTTAATAACATTTTAATAATCATACATTATATAATACGTAAATGATAAATCTAACCTATAGTTTTTCCAATAAATATTCCTTGTGGTGCGTACCTACTGCAGTCGCACAAAGATAATACCTATACGTATACTGTATACCTACATAAGTATAGTCGTATAGACGTTAGAAAATTCAGCAAATTTCAAAAATAAAAATAATCATATATTCATATCTACGAGTAACTAGTAACTATATAGGTAATACTATAATTAAATTATTAAGATATAGTCATATAGATAGAATAATATGTAATTATATTATTAAGATGCAGAAAACACAAAACAACCTATATCAATATTATCCTGTTCTACATCCCAAGATGCGTTTATCCAATTATGGCAATAATTATAAATATTTTAAGTGAAAATTGTATTCTTACTAATAACTATGTCATGTCAATAACAAATTAACAACAATAATTATATTACGTATAATATACACTTATAATTTTATAAACCTATATCCGTTATAGATTATACTAATTACTACGTATATACTATATATTTTATAATATTAAATGTATACCTACTTATTTTATACTTGTATATCCCATATGGATGTGGTATGGGATGAAAATTAATTCCATTTTTAAATTACGTAAATCAATTTAACAACGATAACACTACAGTAATAAATAAACTAATTATTATTATAGGGATATTCATATTACTCATATTTAATTGACAACATTTAATAATATTAATATATATATATATATATACATACATATATACGATTTCCAGGTTTTCTATACAGATAAGTATAGGTACTAAAAACCTAGCATAAAAATTAATATGTTTTGTGGTACCTAATTAAATTTTTATTGATGTGATACAAAATACAATTAAATTTGTAAAAACATATTAGCATGTAAATATGTTTATATATACACATTAGTACATTACATATATTATATATCTATACATGCTATTTGCAGATGGACTCATATTAATTTGAATTACACGTAAATTTTTATTTTAATGATCTTGCAAAATGTGCAACATACTCGTATATATATATATATATATATATATATATATATATATATATATATATATA
>JAIUCT010000013.1:11984584-12041478 GCA_021307375.1 Tetraneura akinire | reverse complement strand
ATATATATATATATATATATATATATATATATATATATATATATATAATACTAGTGACTATTTTTTATACCCATATATGTACCATTGTAATTATAATAATAACTAATATTATAATAAATTTTATACGAGTATATATAACATATTAGATTAGGCTCCATAATATAAATATAATTATTATGTTACGAATTACGATAACGAGATATTGTCATATTAATTAATACAAATAATTGCAAATTTAACGCAATAAGCAATATAAAGAATTATGAAATTTAATTTGTAAATATACACTTATTTAAATATTATAAAGAATGTTATTATTCTACAATTTGTAATGCTATATATACTGACATTAGGAGCTGTGTTACAGTGGCTTATTTATTTGTTGACTCAATTATTTAAAGCAAACACCGTCAAATCGCGTGAATTAAACAGATATATCATTTAAATGTACAATTAACTACATAAACATATTATACATAAGTAAAATAAGCGTGTTTTGTGGTTATAGATTAGATACATTTTAAAATTAATAGTTTATTGTTTCAGTCTTACGAAAAAAAAAACCAAAGTAAAACAGTAAAACCATAACTCCTTAGAAAACTGCGAAAAATATAATAATATATACCTTCAAGTTTAACTACATATAATAAATTAATAAATAAAAATATTATGTACCTATATCTATATATGCATATTTATACTTATTGTATATCTGTATACACATTGTATTTTTATAAATACGATGTACCTATTTATTAAAAATAATGCATATAAGAGAAATCGTATGCCTATAAGCGAATATAATACAATATGTAGTATTAGATACCGTATACGATGAAGAAAAGTTCCGAAACCGTGAATAAAATGCATATATAACGTACAGGTATATAATGGAAGTTTGTAGGTTGATGTACATGTCAGGTCAATGATAATTTTGGCAATTTTATTTTTAAATAAATTTGCATACCTACATGAATCAGTGGCAATAAATGGTTCTATTTCTATAGAATAATTATTATATTGTACTCTTTATAATCGATCTACCTACACAAATATACACGAATAAGTTGAATTGCTTACGAAATATTATTGTTCGTTATTAATGTGCACAATTTATTGTAGACATGCACAGTACCTACCTACACCGATAATTAATATAATAATATGAAACAATACGATTGATACGAATAGTTACATAAGTATCTTAGATATAAAATATAAGCATTAAAGTACATAATATTAACTATAATATTAAGAATATAATTTATGTATATTAAATCCTACGTGAAAATCATCAGAAAAAAAAAGAAAAACTGAACGAGAATTTTATTATTATTATTGTTGTTGTTGTTGTTGTTTTTATTATTATTTTATTAATTTAATAAAATTATTATTTATGAATAATTCATTGATTCAATAGAGCAA
This sequence comes from Tetraneura akinire, assembly GCA_021307375.1. Classification (NCBI taxonomy): domain Eukaryota; kingdom Metazoa; phylum Arthropoda; class Insecta; order Hemiptera; family Aphididae; genus Tetraneura; species Tetraneura akinire. The sequence goes on along the minus strand of JAIUCT010000013.1, from coordinate 12,040,053 downwards.
TCCATATGCAAAAATCGAGATCAAAAATATTGTATACCTATACTAGTTATAGATCACGACTGGCTAATTAAGCTTTAAAGGTTATATTATATTATGATGTGAAAGTCGAGTTTTTGTAGCATGTAAATTGTAGACGGTAAAACGAAGAGAAGCTTCCTAGGCTATAACTGCTATAAGGTACCTGTATGTCTATATACCTATAATGTAATAATATGTGTACACACGCGACACACAATTATACGTCACGCGCGTTTGACGCGAAGAGAAAGTGTCAAACCACGACCAAATAACGAATAAAGAAAAATAATTAAACACGACATAGATTTATACATAAAAAAAAGGCATTATTAAAGCAAAAATATTAATTTTTAATCCCTTCCATACATTTTCACGATTCCACCTATATGTTTGCAGTTTGCTTAATCACTTAGAAATTAAAATTTTGTATTCGTATAATACGGAGAAAGGATGAAAATTATTATGAAAAATGAATGTAAACAAATTATTTTAATATTAATATATTATTATGAATTAACTATGAATGGGTTATTATCAATACATCAATGAGGATAAAACATAATATATTATAATATACTATTACTACTATATATAGTAACATAGTATACGCAAGTTATTACTTATTATCACCGACACGCCACTATATTTTACTTATACGTTATTGTTATACCTTATACCGCGAGCATTTTAACAGTTATAAATTATAATAATTTATTGCTGTAGGCTGTATAGCCTATACAGAGTACAGAGTACAGAGTATAGATTAGTTATTAATTATTATATGTTAATAACTAATAACCTGCAATAATAATATAAACGACACAAATAATGAAATAACTAACAAGAATCAAGAATATAATATTACTATAAAAATTATAATACGAATTACGAGTATAAAACACAATAACAGTATAGTAGGTAGGTACCTACATTTATTACGTTATTATTATATAGGTAGTTAGAAAACTGGTCGAAAATTAATTTGGAAAACATTGAATTATTCATATAGAATAATAATGGTGCATTTTAATTTTTAATGATATTTTTCAGGCATTATTGTGTTAACTAAAGTCTAAAATATTAATGATTTTTTAAGATTCTAAACGCGATATTATATACGAGATACCTCTATACATAGTTTCATGAGAAAAAACATGTTATAAACGCATTGTGCGTCAAATAAAAAAAAAATATTTCATTAATATACTTAACTTGATATTTTATACGTATATGTACATAATATTGTAAGCGTTACATAATAATATATTATTATATTTTATATTAGTATATGGAGACTTAGGTATAGTAGGTATGTAATATACATATACTATAATATATTATTTTTCTCGGTAGCCGGTAAATACGATTTTCTTGGCAATTGGCATAACATATATATATAATATTAAAAGTTAAAACTATGCAAACACAAAACATCAATATTTGATTTATGATTAATATTTAACTACGTAGTACGTAATATTATATTGTATTATTAATTATTATATTTTATTATATAATATAATTTATAATAGTCATTAAAAATATTTAGTCTTTTTTTTTTCTATATAGCGCTTTCAGATGGTAATTTTCAGTTTGATATCGATATCAATTATCGATACATATTACATATAAACAAATTGTTTTTGCTGTAAAATAACTATATAATACTTCGTACAACTGCATAACATGTTAATATTATAGATACCAAAAGTCGAGGTTATATAGTTATAATGCTATATCCATATATAGGTACTTAATACTTATGCGGTATACCTACGCAAATATAACAGTCGTATCATAATATACCTATGTAATTGAATTGGATTGTTTTTCATTCAATATATAACTTGTAAAACAGTAAACGATAAAAAATGATAAAGGTTATTTTATTTTTTTTTTGAGTAAATATGTAAAATATTTAAATATAATATGTAAGTATCGGTAATGGGAAAAAAAAGACAAGGAAAAAAAGCCACGAAAAAAAAATCCAAGGAAAAAATAGCCAAATTGAATTATATTTTTATTATTTATTTGTATTATTATATTAAAATGGAAATAATCAATTCCAATAAAAAAAACAAATAAATTATGCTATAAAGGTTACATGTATGTAATTAAGCATACTGGAAAATATAAAATTCCTTGCGTTGTTGTAAATCAACTTAACTTAAATGTCCAGGCACAATTTATACAGATTTGGAAAAATCAAAAAATATTGAAATTGGCCATTCTCATCTCATGACACTATTTTTGAAGTAATAAGCTAAGTTTTAAAACTTCATTTTATTTCTTTAATATACGTATTTTATTATGCATAAAAATAAAAATATGGTGCACAGTTTTTGTATATAACTTCAAAGTAAGACCATCAAAATCTTATATGTTCTTCTTTACATGAATTTATTTATTATATTGTTATAAGAAATTATATTTCAAAAAAAAAAAAATATATATATATATATATATATATTTTACTTTTATTTACTGTATTTTTTATCGTTTATAAGCCTAAATTAATTATAAATAAATAAAAATATTATTCAATTTGGCTTTTTTTCCATGGCTTTTTTTTCCCTAGATTCATAAGTATCATACATCAGTTTTATACTTTTATGAAAATATAATATTAGGTGACTATATTTTATATATTATATACCTATCTGATATTTATTCATATTTTAATTAAGAGAAATTTAGAGTGACTTTATAGTTGAATATAGTTATTATATTATTGTAGGTAGATATATTATTATATATTATATATAGGTACATAATTATTTTATTTTATGCTTTTCATAAATAAGAATATAAATTATAATGATATAGCAAATTATAAAACTTTTTTTTTTCTAAAGATTAATTCAGTCTACTAGTCTACGACTAAGTATAGTATACTAAGTACCTACCCACTATATATGAACACTATTATACGTTGCCTTATTATAAAAATTACGTAATGTAAATAATACCAAAAATCAAAGTCAACGGGATGTAAAATGTAGGTAGATATATATAATTTTTGGTAGTAACATTTAATCGTAGGTAATTCGACCATAAAATGACAACTTCAACACGGATTGTCGAATTAGATTATAAATTATAATCAAGAACTAAGAAAGTAAGAAGTGTAAACATGAAAACATGTTACACGTGAGACGTGACGTAAAAATATTTTTAAGTATTTCATGAAAGTCCGGATTAACTCCTTAATTTCTTATATGTATTTCTTTTTTTCTACCTATTTAATAATATAATATAACGACGGTGAATTTCCAAGACTACTTTGGTAATTATTATGGAATACGAGTTTAAGATCACATTTATATTATTTACTTCACATATCGCATACGAAAGTTTTATAGTTCGTAAAACAGAATACAGAAACACGCGAAAAAAATAATAAATTTTATCAAAATTTTACCGATATAATAAAATACAAGTCTCCAACAGTCAACCCCACGTAAAATAATACGCGCAAACAATAATCAAATATTCAAAACTCAATATTATCAATTATCATACATTAATAGTTTAGTGAACAAAATAAATCTTGTATGCAGTTTTAAAAATCTTATACATAATATACATCGTGCATTCTTCCGGTACCTATAAGGCTATAACATATATACCTAAGTATAAATGTATAATGATGATAATTTATTATTTATTATTATTATAGTTTAGTTTTGTTACAGGTATTTGGTATATCTACCTATAATCTTATTGAAAAATTATTATTTTTTTAAAGTGAGGGTTCACAACAATTTCTAATCAAAATACATCTTTTGTACGTGTATACGGCGAATAAAACATTCTATCTGTCTCGTTCGAATAATATAACTCGCGTTATATATTGTATTTTGTATATGATATTATGATTCCAATCTATAACTATATGTTATCACCGGCTATAGAATGCACAAAATAGTTATACCTATAGGTACGAGTATTATACCTGTAAATATTATTTTTCGCATATCTCTTGGTGGGCGGTCTGACGCGAGTAAAAAGGTTTTGAGTGTAATAAATAAATTTGTGAGGGCGTATTATTATATCATTAATATAATTATATTAGGGTCGACCGAATGCCAAAGGGTCCGAGCACATAATACTTCGTATTTTTGTAAACGTATTAAAAATATAAATAACGACATATACCTATATCGTGTGATTGTATATAGTATATCAATACCAAAATGTATTATAACAATTATAATAATTTTAAAAAAATTACACTATTATCATCATATTCTTATGAGGAACTATTTATAGATGGCATAAATTACATTGATATTAATTACTAATTAGGTTTAGGTGCTAGACTAAGAAACACACATTTTTTAGGTATGTTATTTTTAAAAATATTGTATAGATGATTTTTTCTTAACAGAGTAGATATAATATTATAGAAACAATAATAAAATTACACGTACCTACCTATATTAAGTTTAAAAAGTATAAAGTATAAATATTTCCAATATAAGCGAATATACAGCCAATCAGAAAGTAGTTTTATATACATTTTTAGAAAGGATCAGAACATAATTCGTGATGAGATTAGATTGCGATAGACCTCATCTCCATCATAACTTTTAGTAGGTATATGAAGGTATTTTCGAACACTCAAAAGTTTCTGCTGAATTAGGTACTGGCGTACTGCGATCATTTTATACATATAAGTATAATCCTAGTTAACTTTTTGACAAACAATGAATTAGATATATTAAGTATTTTTTTTTATTTACTTAAGATTTAAAAAAAAATTTACTTTCAAAACTCATTGAAGTTTTCAATTCCTTTTTGTATGAAGACAAAACGATATCTTAAAGAAATAGGAATATCTAATAATGCGCTTATTCGAAATCTAAACACTATTGATAACACAACCAACCTGTAGGAACTATATAGGAATGTCACGTTTAACGGAGATTTGGAAATAATTATTTAAATATTGTACATTAATCATAATACTATTTATAAATTTATAATTACGCATGTATGATATTTTCATTTTATCTTTTCGCAATTTCGCATCATTCCGCATTCGTTTACTTTTTCTCTATTGATGAAGTGATGATTGTTCGTATATTATTAATTATTATAACATTATTTCGACTCGTTAATAATAGGGGTATAATATACCTACCTTAATAATAATATAAATAATAATAAAATTATAATAATATAATATACATTAATAAATAAAATATTATATTATTTATTAATGTACAATGATAATATTAATAATCTGCCTGTATGGCTGTATAGAAATAACAAATAAAAGCAGCAATCTATTGAGTCTACAAATTAATAATTATTCCACGGCACGACAAAATGAGTGCTGTGCCACTGTATATCACATAATAATTATTATAATTTTTAACGTGTTCAATTTCTTATCAGACGGACTTCTGACTCATCCACGGGGACGTTGCGTGCTCAATTAAAATTTAAAATTTAAATATAATTAGGTATAATGTGTATTTGTCATTTGAACTCGATGTATTGTGGCGTATTAATGGCTGTCTTATCTTTATGTATTTAACTGTGTTTTAAAATTGAGTGTATGAAATTTCTGATGTGTATAGATGTTTCGCGGAAAAAAATTGTTACAACAGTCGATCACTGTATTTGACAAATTCAGAATGGCCTCCTCTAGTTCTTCAGGTATAATACATTTTAAATACTATAATAATCATTCAATAATAAATATTATCATGTACGTCCCTGTACCTATACCTTACTTGTAATGTTCAGGTTTTCGAGCAGCCGTATTACAATTGACCGTCACGGCTGATAAATCGATGAACGTAGCGAATGCCGTGAAACGTATACAGCAAGCAAAATGTAATGGTTGCACACTGGCCATATTACCAGAATGTTTCAATTCACCGTACAACACTGGTACAGTCAAACAGTACATTGTATTTTGAAACATTTTATTTCTTAGCATTGGGTATACGGTTCTCAATGACAATATACGTAAATCACAAAATTATTTAAAGTATTTAACTATAATAATAAAGCACATTAATCTGTTTGTTTGTGCTCAAATTTGTGGTGAATGGACACAGAAATATGAAGTACATATTTACCTTAATTTATAGTAAAAAACAACTTGCCCTCCTTCTAATTTCTTGAAATGTGTAAGATTAGAAACTCTTATTTAACGCAATAACAGTATTAATTTATATTCAAGTTCATATGTCCCCTATTCAATCATTGGAAATGACATATATTATATTGACATTTATTTCATGAGAGGTAATTATATCAATTTTTTTTATAAATAAATAGAACATATTTAACATGTGTAATATATGATATAATTGTATATATATATATATTATATAAATGTTAACAGTAACTATCCTTAGTCCTTACCTGCCTACTTAATTATCAGATGATAATTTTATTTTATTATTACTATTTTAGCGCTGTTCAGAGAATATTCTGAAGTCATTCCTGATGGTGAAACATGTAAAGCCCTATCTCATGCTGCCAAATCAAATCAAATGTATATAGTAGGTGGTTCAATTCCTGAGATTTGTGATGGCAAAGTGTACAATACATGTACAGTATGGGATCCTAGTGGTGACATGATAGCTAAACACAGAAAAGTATTATTTAATTTTAATTGTTTATAAAATTAAAGTATATATTTAGAATATTATATAATACGAGATTATATATACCTAATACATATAAATTTAAATAAATTGATAGATGCATTTATTTGACATAAATATTCCTGGTGGTATTTGCTTTAAAGAATCTGATGCTTTAGCTGCAGGAAATACATTCAATACATTTCAATTGGATAGATTTAAAGTTGGTCTTGGAATATGTTATGATATACGATTTTCAGAAATGGCTACAATATATCGAAAACAAGGTTTATTAATAATTTTAAGTTTAAATACATTTTTATATCACTATTAGTACAATAAAATATTTGTGGTTTTTAGGTTGTGATATGTTAATATATCCTAGTGCATTTAATATGACAACAGGACCATTGCATTGGAGTTTATTGGTTAGATGTCGTGCAGTGGATAATCAAGCATTTGTTGTAATGGCTTCACCAGCCAGGGTTACTGATTCAAATTACGTAGCATGGGGTCATTCAATGATTGTTGATCCGTGGGGTAAAATTTTAGGCGAAGCTACTGAGAAAGATATGGATTTATATGTAGATCTGGGTAAATATCATCTTTATAATATTTAAATTAAATTTTGTTAAATGAATTATATTGTTTATAGATTTCGGTGCTCGAGAAAATATGAGACAACAAATACCCACTGAAAATCAAAGAAGAACTGATTTATATGATACAGTTGAAATTAAAAATAAATTTTGATATTTGTGAAAATTGATTGACTTAGAAAGTTAGAATTTAGATAACAAATTAAAATGAAACTGTACAATTGATCATTTTTTTTTTTTATTATAAATTAGTAAACATATTTAATAACTGTTACCTAAATTAATTTAAATTATATTATTAAATTCTATGACTAAACAATTAAATTGTTTTTTTATAAATTAAAATATTATATATATTTACATAATGTTTTAGATATTCAAACTTTATGTAGGTACTCTGTATATACTTTATTTTATAATTAAGTATTTACATTTTGATAATCTCTATCATTAAATTATTAGTGTCACATATTTAAAATTTAATACTGTACACATATTTTAAAATTAAATATTTAAAATGCAACCAATTTTGATTATTATAAGGAGTAAGAACTAAAAATTCAAATTACAAAAATGTAATTAATAATTTGATAGTAGTATACAAATAGACAATAGAGTTTTGAACTTTTTAAAAAAATAAACAATTTTTGTATTATGCGAGAAGAATATTATTTAGCTCTGTAAAACAGAAATAAAAATTATATTTTTGTATCTTCAGCAGATAATTGATTAAATATTGAACTTGTAATATTATTACTATTATTAATATAATAATATATATTTGTATGAAATATTTAGAGGTAATGAACCTCTAGATCTTTTTAAAACTTAGTTTACTATTATAAAATCTAAGTGACACTATTTAAAATTTATATCACATATTTTCTAGTTATTAAATGTGATATCTACAACCTATTTATGTGAACATTATAATTTTGATCAATGATCAACTACCAATTAATAGAAATAAACGATGAAATAAGTAAGTACTTTGGTATTTTATTACTTGTTATCTAACTTTTTTTTTTCATGTTTGAACCGATAGCTGGGAGGAGACTGCTTTCACATTATTTGCTCAACTTGTTATTTAACTTAAAACAATACTCGATTCCAATAACCATAAATGACAATAAATTATTTAAAATTGTATTACTGCAAGAATAACCAGATTTAAAGAGGGCAGGGGGGACATCTGCCATTGGGCGCAATAATTTAAATAATGTCCTATTTAGAGAACAAAATTTGAATACATGTAATAATTAAGTCGCACAATAATTGTAAAATTCCAAAAAAATGGAACGAAAGGTGATTGGTGATATTAATTTAATTTATGAATAATATTAATAAATACCAAATTATAGTAAAATATTGATTTCATACTTATATTTATCATAGGGATGTTTAAACATACCTATGCCTTGGGGCGCAAAATGTCTTAATCTGGCCCAGACTGCAAATTAAGTAGGTACCATACCTACACATATAATTATAAAATAACAAATAGATATGATAACTTTATTATAAAGAGAAAATAATTTTTTTTTTTTTTATAATTAACTTCATATTACATGTGTTTTATATTATATAAAATATGAAAAAAATAAATTATGCAACAATGATTTTTATATATGGCTATATTTGTATCTTGGGATTATTTTTAAACTAATTAAAATGGATAATCTATTCTCTAAAAACATATAAAACATACATATTATAATAAACGACTCATAAATTGTTTTACATGTTTATGGAATCACATTACATTTAATCTATAAAAACTTTTAGTCAAATAATCAATTTTATTGTATATTCACGTGATTCTTTGATTTTTATCAAAAAATTCAAGGGGGTAAGTAATAAAAGATAGAGAAGTAAATACAGGTATTGATAGGTAAGGTAAAGGTAAATAATTAGAAATTACTAAAGTGACTATGACAAAAACAAAATAAATAGATGAACACGAAGGGCTTTGTATTTATCTATTTTGTATTAGGTAAGGTAAATAATTAGAAATTACTAAAGTGACTATGACAAAAACAAAATAAATAGATGAACATGAAGGGCTTTGTATTTATCTATTTCGTATTAAAAATATGCTGCAAAAGTGCAAGGCAAAGGATTGTGCTACAATGACAATCTAATAAAGTGATGGATTGATAGACTAAAAACCTAAAAGGAAGGGTTTATCATTGATAATGTAAAATTGTTAATCATCTATCATGATTGTTATCTGTGGTAATATCATATTGATATGGTCTTATCATATTGACACAGATTTATGTATAAATAATAAAATATTATTTTACACAACAATAGAAATAATAAGAATTCAAGATCTAATGAGTATTAATTAATAATAGGTAGTTATTAATTATAAATATTTACAATAATAGCATTGCTATTCTAATTATTTTTAGTGCATAGTACATACTAATAATTTTAAAGTTATGACTTCTATAACTTACCTGGTGAATGGATTAATTTTTTTATAATTACTACTCAGTTTTTTTTAGTAAATTATAGTTACATCAGTAATTTTGTATAAACATTGTTGTTCATTAGTTTGTTAAAGTATAGTATAGTAGGGTATTTACAATATGTCCGATAGAGCAATGCTTGTTTTAGGCGAAGCGCCAGAATCCGATGATGAAGATTTTCAACTAGAAGTAAAATTTTAAAAATATAATGTATATATTTTAATTATATAGGTAACTTATTTTAATTTTAGAATAACAATGTTGATGGTAATACTTTGAACTCTGAAATTGAACCTGTTGAAAATAGTGGATCTCATGGTCCTAATTATTGTACACCACTCCAAAGTATGTTAAAATACTCATTTAAAATCTACATTAAGTAGGTTTTATGTTTAACTTTATTAGTGGCTTTGTTTATGCAGAACATGGAGTGAAACGAGTAACAAAAGAATTTTATATCGGACGCCCGGACAATTATAAGATGTCTGAAGATACTTTGTTGCATAGAAAATTAAGTAAATATTTTAAATTATTTAGTATAAAATTGTATTGTTTTATTAATAATTATTTTAATTGTTGTAGAAGAAAAAAATATACAATTTTATTCAAACTTAACAACTTTTAACAAACAAATGTATATAAATGCCACAAATCAAATGAATGAAACCAACTTACAGCTAGTAAAAGCCCAAGTGTTACTTCAGGATACCGTAACAAACTGGAAATATATTGAACAAAATTTGTCTCAAATTAAAAAAAAAATGACAGATATATTATCTGAAGAATACATCCCAAAAATTAAAATTTAATAAATTTGATTTATATTTTTTTAATGTAATGAACATTTGAATTTTCATGTATATATACATATATAAATAAATAAATATATAATTTATATTCTTATTTTTCTTGTAATATATAATTTATAAATTAATATATTTAAAATTTAACTGATATTCATACATGCTATGAACAATTACATTTTATATATTATATATTAATTACACAAGATAATATGTAACATAGTTACAGGATACAAATTATCATTTTAACTATAACTAGTCAGAAAATGACTACAAGGATAAATTTTTAAATAAAAATAGCATATAAATATTGTATGTACTAATATACAATTTACAATTTAAAGAAGAGTTATTTAAACAGCAGCTCTGCGTTTGATTGACATCTTACCTTTAGATAGGTAAGATAGGTTTATACGAAATTTATTGCTGTCAGATGTCTTCTTTACCCAAATCTATGATATAAAAAAAATGTCATGTTACCATAATTGATTATTTCTAGATAGAAAATATTACTATTTTATATTTGTAGAATTAATAACTTACAGTTTCATTGCCAATTGCAGATATGACAGCTGGAAATTTAGCCATTTGTTTTCCTTCAACAAAAACAGGTTGCCCACGATGATACCTAAATATAAAAAAATAATTTAATAAAATTTAATGTAAAATAGGTATGTACTCGTATCCCATATTAAAATATATAATTATTTATATATTATTGTATTACCTACCTTATTCAACTTTTATGTAGAAGAAACATTAAAATAAGTGAGGGAATAAAACAGGAGGAGTAAAGGTAAATGGAATGCTTGTGCAAATGTTGTGTTTTGCTGATGATATTGCGGTAATTGCAAAAAGTGAAGAAGACCTATATAGCTTATATGCTCGAAAAATTATTGGTACTTTAAAAGAATACAACATGAAAGCAATGTAGCAGGCAGCAGTTATAAGCAAACATAGTATTAGATAGATTAATTTTGGAGACAGTCCAAAGCTTCATATACCTGAGTAGTAAAATCACAAATGATGGAGAAAGCCATATAGACATAGGATACATATCGACATACAGGATAGCACAAACTAAACAAGCCTTTTATAGAAAGAATAACCTTTTCACTTCAAATACAGTAGGTATGCAAACCAGTTTTGTGTGGAGTGTAGCGCTATATGAAGCAGACTTTTGGACTATACTGAAGGCTGAGAAAGCCAAAATAGAGGCTATTGAAGTATGGTGTTGGAGAAGAATGTTGAAAATTTCATTGCCGAAAGAGTAAAGAATGTTAAGGTTTTCAGAAGAATAAATACTCAAAAATCAATATGAAATACACTGAGATTGAGGAGAAAAGCATGGATTGGACATTTATTAAGAAATAGTTCTTGGATAACTACAATAGAAGGAAAACCAGGGAGAGGGAGACCTAGAACACCTTTTCTAAAGCAAGTGATGAAAGATACCGAAATAAAGAGCTAAAATGAAATATAGGTGACAGAGAAAAATGGAGGGAAACATCAATAATCATTTAACCCAGTGGCTTTCAACCTATTTGGTTCCACGGCTCCTTTTGATTTTAAAATAAAATATAAGACTCCTATACGAACATTTAAAATAAAAAAAATTACTTTATTTACTCATTTTATTGCCATTTATTTTTTTACAATTAAAAAAATACAATAATAATTTTAATATTTAATGGAACTGTTGTGCTTGTTTTTGTTGCATAATATTATTAAATCGTGGTGTAAATTTTGAAAACTCGATTTTTATTTCCTTTTTGTTATTCAGTCTTGTTCTATATTTAGTTTTAATAATTGCTAAGGCCGAATAACCCGTTTCACATAAGTATGAATGAATGAAGCAAATTAAATCAAAGCGCTGATAGCCTTATTGGCTACGATCGGATACTGATTCTTAATACATAGCCAAAATTCTGGTAAAGATGATGATGCAAATTTGGATATTACGAATTGAAAAACAAAAGGTTATCGTCATATTAACATATATATGTGCACGGACTTCAAAAGGTTACATGGCCTCAAAAAAAAGATAGGTAATAAAAACTATATTATATTACAATTTTATTTTTAATTCCTACTGTGAACGCAGCTCCCTTGATAATAACCCACGACGCCCCTGTGAGCCGTGATGAACAAGTTGAAAACCACTGATTTAACCAATCTTCGGATTGTAAAAAAAAATTATAGTATGTATACCATCTTTTTTCGAATAGTAATTTTCCATCTTCAATTCTTGTATCTGGTATAGTAGATGATCCTTCGGTGTCAGAAGTCTGAGATTTCTTTGGACTCATATTATCATTTGATATATTTGAGCTTGGAAGAAACCCTATGGATTAAAAAAAAAATTAATTTAATATACATATTTCAACATTTAAAATATATTTATCACTTACCTGGTTTTCTAACAGTTGAAGAAGAATTAACCGTTTCTCGTGGTTTAACTGTTGTGGTTGTTGTAGTGAAGGTACATGCTAAGGAAGCCAATGACTCTTGGATAGCTTTAACATCTTGTTCAATTTCATGTTCGTGTAATTGGTAATAAATATTTGATACTGGAGGGGGCTTACGCCGTTTTTCTTGTGGAGCTGGTACCACTGGATCATTTGGTCTTCTTCTTAATTTTCTTGTCATGGCAGGTTTTTGATCTGAAGAATCTGGGCCTAAAAATTACAACATAAAATTAAAATAGGTTTGGTTATATATTTAAAATACTTACAAAGTTCCATAGTTGAATTATCATGTTCTATTGCTTTTTTCCTCTCATTCAATTCTGCTATAAGATTTTCATTGAGTTCAGTCTTACGATCCTCAAATTCTTTGCGAGCTAGACGACGTTCTCTTACAAATTCTCTTTCGATAACATCAAGTAAACAATCACGCCACAAATTATTCATAATTAACCTATACAAATATTGATAAAATAACAACAATTTATTAAAGAGGAAAATAGTTTTCTTACTGATTTTTTTGTTGTTGTTCTAATTTTTTCAATTGCTTTACATATTCAACATGCGTCCCATCTCGTAATTGCTGTACCTGTTTTTGAATACCAGCTAATTTATCTTGATAGACTCTTAAATTTAAAAAAAAGTAAATAAATTTGGTTGAACTATTTTTTAACAATTTCAGTTTGTCCCAAAAATCAGTGTTCAATTATAAATTTATCATAAAATAATAAAAGCTAATGGATTATTTTTCATATTAGTATATTATGTATCACTTACTGATCATGCAATCCTGTACGTATTTCACGATTTTCTTTACCCTCTTCTTCGTCTAGAAAAGAAAAAAAAAATGTTAATATGAAATAAATTTTCTAATGTCATTACTTACCATCGGTGTCTGTTAGATCTTTATTATCAATATTAATACTGCCATCGTCGTCGTCCATGGAATACGACGAAGAAGGTGATTCATCGTGAAAAGACATAATTTTTTGTAAATAAACTACCTATTCTAAGTCGTATAAATAATTCTAAAAACGTAGTACGTCAAACCGGTAAACACCAAACAAGTATACGGTTAAAAACAAAATGAAAAAAAAATCACTAAAAATATGACTTATTTTGACAAACAATAATTACTTCTATTGTTCTTTGTCTTTCGAATATCATAAATATAAATTAATACCTAAAACTCAAGAAACTAAATTATTACTTTATTAGAACAAAATAACAGATATTATCTGTAACTGTAATGTTTATATTGTTTTCTGATAGGAATAACACGGTTATACCGGTTATCACCATTACCACATCAACCACAACCATGAGCACATTAACACCACTGATTACATAAATGTGGTAACACAATGACATACCAATTAGCATAGACCTATAAACTATTAGTAACTCATGGTCATGGATGATGGATCCCTTTATAAATTTCATTTTTATATTTTATAAAAATACAAAAAAAATGTCCATTCTTATTATTTTGGATAAATTGGATTTCCAAATTGGAAGTGTTAGGAAAAAAAGTTATCTTTCTTTTATACTACATTAAACTAACTGAGAAATTTTATAAGTACATAAAAAATGTAAAGTATAGAATTTCAAAAAATAATTTGTGAGGGGGTCCCCTAGTTAATTGCACTTTTATGTTATATTTAAGTAAAAATAAAATGTCCATCTTTTCAAACGAAAATCGTACCTAAAAAATTTCTTATATAAAAGTTAAAGTTTGGGTATTTTGGAAAAAAAATTGCGCACGAGTCTCCTTTTTAATTGCATATTTACGATTTATATACAAATACAAATATTGAAATATTTTTAATTATTAATTCCTTCGCTGCCCGTTGAGCGTACACCGTATTTTTGTGTAGGTGGTAGTGAAATTTACGTTAGATAGATGCTGGTGAAAATTGAGAGTTTAACTCTTTAACTAAAGTCAAATCAATAATCATGCTAGTATCTATACAGCATTAATACTATGTATTACATATTAGTGTTTCAAATATGCACGGATATATACGTTCCTCAGTCATACCATAGTTTATGACTGAAAATGCATTTATGTACATTGGACAAACTTGTACCATCCACATGATTGCATTTTAGGACTTCATGCCCTAAAAACCTGAAAATATGGGTGCATATATACCCTAAAAAACACCAAACATGCCTTATAAATATGCACAATCAAACCATATAATTTTTTTTATTAATCAACCAAAATATTAAACAATTACACTAATATACTTAATGTTTCAATTTTTCAAGGCCTGTATAAGACTCTAACAATAATTAATAGGTATAACAAAAAAACAAATTGTTATAATTAAATAATCAATGTACCTAATAACAATAATTATTTTAACACAGGAGGGTCTTGGAGGCAATCACCTCCTAGCTGCTTGAGTCAGGCCGACATAAGTATATATATAATATTTTTATTATAAATTGTAATATTGTATAATGTATTGATAATAAAAAATAAGTAATGTTTTTATATTAATAAAGATTTTGTTCTCTTTTGCATATAGATCTGGGCTTTAATAATAATATATCCTTATACACTAAAAATTTAATGCTGTATAGACATAGGTATTTTGACAACATATTTAAGATGTAAAATATAGTATATTTTATAAAAATAAAAATAAAAAAATAAAATTATAAGCGATAACAAATTAACAACTATAAAATAAGACAACATGTTATAATAAAAAATAATATAAAATACAATACATTATCAACCCTGTACAATTATAATATTTCAATATTTCTATATGTTTTAAATAATGGCAACAAGAATAATAATATAAATATATCATATATGTTTTATAAATTATAATTTAAAAACATTATGTTCTTATAAAATACATAATACATTAAATAAATGAGCAATATAATTTTTGAAATAATTACTATAAAAATAATTTTATATTTAGGAAGGATCAGTAGTATTACGAGGCAATACATGGGTTTGTACACTCTTACTAATATTGTATATTTGACCAGTTGAAAACGGTACCAATTTAGATTCTGAAAAAATAATTAATATCAATAATAAATATTTTTGTTAATTTTATAGATATTTGTTAGGGATGGGCCAGTTCATGAAAAATAATCAGTACCGGTTCTTGTCAGGTTAAATTTTTTTTTATTTTTTTAATTCTTGATACCAATATTAGTTCTTTTTATTAAATATATTTTAATAAAATAAATAATACATATTACTAACATTATAACATACATTAAGTTTGTATAAATATGACAATTTAATATGTAAAGAAATTTAAAATTTAAAACTCACAAAAAAATAAGTATTGTTCTAAGACAAAAACAAATTGTTTTACTTTCTATCAATTATTACTTATCAATTAAACTGTAATGATTAACCATGAAGGCATGCCATTAGAGTATGATTGATGCAACATAAAAAAATACTGTTGATGATGTGCAACAAAACAATTAATTAAAATCAGTGTAATTTCAAAAAAGAAAAAAATTAGAATTGATACCGATATTAATCATAATAGAACCAGTAATTATCGGTTCTTTCAGTCTAACCTTCCGAGAACCGGAACTAACCCATCCCTAATATTTATATATTTTATATTATATTTTTATAAATGTACCAGTATTTTGACGAGAATTGGATGGATAATAACAAAAAATATTTAATGTTGGTATGGGTAAATATCCACTCATTAATGGCATCACTTCAACTGAAATACTTTGCGTCATTAAATTTGGTGGAAATGTAATAACATCTATAAAATGATTGATAATATATTAAATAAAATGTATTGAAATATGGATATTTAAAGGTGAATTATTGATTATATTATTATAATTATATAAAGATATTATGATTCTATAATATCAGTTATTTTAATAATTTATTATTAATACATTTTTAATATCATAAATTATAATTATATGAATTTATACCAGATCCACGACCACAAACTGCCCACATGGTTTTATCTACAATAATTTCATATTTTAATGAAATTTCATTTGGAGAATTGATATACTGTTCTGTTCTTTTGAAATTTGTTGTATACGTACATACTGTATTCATGCGACAAAATTCTCCACTTTTACCAGCCATTTCAACTCCACTTTCAATTAACAACAGTGTCTATTTAACACATGTATTAAATAAAATATTTATGAGAAATGGTTTATGTTTTTTTTACCTTATAATTGCTAATTGTAAACTCATAATTTAAATTCTGAAAAGATTCTGTGTTTGCAGTAGATGAATATTTAGTATTGAAATTAAATTTTAAAGATTCTGTTAATGTTCCCAGTGTATTAATATCTGTAGCTGATAAATCTATTTCCCATAAATAGCTAATTCTTTCACTGTTTTTCAAGTACTAAAAAACATTTTAATCTAAGTAAAAATTGTGATTTATCATTAAAAAAATTATATTTACAATGATAAAATGATCTTGATAGAACTAAAATAGATTTGACTAGTCATTAATAATAAATTAGAATTAGCTATATTATTAAATATATATATATATATATATATATATTATATAAATATGTATGAATAATAATGTGCAATTATGAGAGGTAAATACCTCAAAAAAGGAATAGTTCTTCAAGTCCACAGCATGCAATCTTCTGCTTAAAGTTAAACTACTATTGTTTAACCTAATAATACATAGAAAAAAATCTTTCTAACTATATTTACAATTAAGGATACTTACAAATAAGGAATCAAATTTTGGATTCAACGAGGATAACTTGACAATAGAATTAGTAGGAGGCTGACTAACACAGATTATTTCTGGTTCACTCAAAGCCAAAGACCAATTAGTATGACAAGTAATATCTATGCTGACAAATTTACGATAATGACAAGTATGCAACTGATAAGTTACAGTTAATGGAAGACTAAAGTCTATAGAAACGCAAATTACTTCTTCGATATCCAATGATGTTTCACATTTAATCCATAACTAAAAATCATACATCATTATAATCATTAGAATTATATTTTAAAACCTGAAATTACCTTATGGTGAACTATTCTAGGATGGTCTTTCAGAGATGGTAATTGGGAAAATAACTTAATGGGTAAAGATATTGTTGAATTATTAAAATTCGTTGAGAATGGAGATTTTATATATATATCAGAACAATATTTTGTTTCATTTTCCAAACAAAAAGTTAAACCAGGAGTGCAATGTAAACGGATTTTTTGAATAATCTGAAAAATATATATTTATAATTTTACTAAATAAAGTAATATAACAATAAAAAAAATACCTTTTTTAATTTTGTTCCAAATTGAATAGATAATGTAGACATTTCTTCAATTCCAGCAAATAAACATTTATCATCTGGTAATTCAAGTTGAGCAGTTGAATTTACATTTTTCAATGCAAACATAAGACCATGTGGCATACTTGTCAATAATTCTAAACGAGGTTCCAATATTATTGACAGTCTGTCCAAGAAATAAATTCCAGACTCCATATTTTTTGAATTCTAAAAAATGAAGTTTTTTTTAAATTACTTAAATAATATTATATATTATATATATATTTATATATCAACATCTAATGATTTGATTAATATCATTGATTTTTGAATATTCTAAAATCAATGTTAATAGTAAAATAAATTAAAATATAAATACATACGTCTAATGTTAAATTGATAATATTCATTCCGTGTGTAATAGCGATATCGTTTGCAGATATAATATCATGAAAATCATTTTTAGTGCAACTAACTATTGGCTTCTTTTTTTGGCTATCTTGTCGTCTAAATAAAAATTAACGTAACATATATTTACTATTAATATAGCATTTTAACTAATTCAGTATTGCTTACTTTAAATATGATTTTTGATTTAAACAAGTTATACCAGTAGATGCAAAATGACCATCTTGTTGATAATTATGATTATAAGTTATAGGTAATATATTACCTTTCTTTATATCATAACTATATGTACTTTTAACTAAGTTTAATTTATTTTTCTTTTTTTTTACAGCAGATCCAATAATAACAGAAATAGCAATTTTTGGACAAACAATAGTTTTAGGGAGATTGTTTTGAAATTTCAATGACACTATTGATGGATAATCATCATCTTCCTCATTGTTACTTTTAATATCTATTTGATCTAATACTATAATATTATCCATAGGATAAATACAATCTAAAAAAGTAAAACATGTAAATTATAGCTGCTTAAAAATATTTAACAATATAATACATAGGTATTTATTATAATTTATATTTAATTTAAATCTCAATATCACTAATTTTTTTTTGATTAAATTTCCTAACATGTAAATTACATAGATTATAAAATGTAATATTATACACTTAAAATTAAAAATTAAATATTTTATAAATTAATAACTACATATTAATATTTCAATGAAGTATCCTACCTATATTTGATTCTCTAATCATAGTTAACATTTTTTCAAAATGATCTAGTCTAACTTGCATGTTACATTCTGATGATGAAGACAATTGTAGACAAGTTTTTACAAACCTAAGTTTAAAAAAAAAATTGAATTTATATATTAATAAATATTAAGTAATTTAATTAAATAAACATACTGGTCAACATTGCCAATTTTTTTAAAACATTTTACTAATTCTAAATTTGTTTGTACTATTAATAATTTCCAGTTATCTTGTTCAAAAAGTTTTAGAGCTTTAACCAAAAACATTGTTCTCTTTGTTGTATCACCAGATAATGTGTAAAATTTTGCCAATTCTAAACCAACTAAACTGTGAGCACATCTCATTAATTTATTATGTTTGTATGTACTGATAGCTAATTCAGCTAAATCCTAAAAAAAAAAAATTAAACTGTTATCAAATTTATTAATACAGTAGTCTCACTGATCTGGATTTGATGGAATCGTACCCTATCTGGATTATCGAAAATCCGAATAAAACGGAATGTTTAAAATAAAAGAGAATATAGTGGGGCTAGGTATTTGAGAATTAATATTTTATAATAAAATCATTTTATTGATAGAAAATAAATTTAATTTAATTATGTATTTATTTTACATTATATATTTATCAAAACAAAATAATATTTAATGAATTATGTGGGTACATCTCAAAAGAAAGGCCAAGTGCTGGTACAGACATTGTTATTTTATTACCAATATCGTAAGGCACAGTTATACTATAAAAACATAACAATTATAAACTATTTTTAATTTATATTTGTATGGGTATAATATATATTATTTTATACACACACACACACACACACACACACACACACACATATATATAATATATAAACAAAATATAAAATAATTATTTGACCGGATTAACCGGAAATCTGGATTAACGAGACTCTACTGTATTATAAATATATTATTATAACATACCAAATAATGTTTACTGAAATTTTCAGATGATAAGAGAGCAGTTTTAAGAGTTGCTACAGATTCAGTAGCTGCAGTTAAATCATGGCCACTTTGCATTCCACCACATAAAATTTGAACAGTATGAAGTTGCTCAGTAGTTTGAGTATTACCCGGGAGTAAACCACAAAGTTCACCCAACTTATATAACTAAAAACCAATAATTACATATAACATAAACTATACCAACAAATACTATAATTTATACTTTTTTTAAAGAATAATATAGAAGTGGAGCTGTGTGATGAGAACATTTTTCCAAAAGTTCTGGTTTTTTAACAGACTGACAAATAATCAATATTTGGGTGCAACATTGTAATACCCAACAAGAAATTGAACCTGGCGGACATTCAATTTCTAATGTTTTTAAATCACTTACAGTTTGATAGAGAAACATTAATGCTCTTTCTGCAACCTGAAATGTTTATATAAAATTATTTGTTTGTGAAAATATAGAAATAAAATAAACATAATAATATAAAACATACCTGCCAAGGTTTAGATGCAGCCATCAATAAAGATGCTTGACGTGAAAACAGATAGCATCGAAATTCAAGAAGTGATAACTTTCTATTTTTAATGACTGCCCTTTGTGTTCGGCTTATATTTTCTATATATAATACAGCAGACCAACGCTCTAAAATCCCTTGAAATTCCATCAACCATAGAGGAATACCTAAAATATCATTAAGAAAATTAATACTCATAAAGTAATAAATAATTATATTACAAATTGTTTACTTCCAACTTGAGAATTTAATATAAATTGGGTAAACATGGCATCTAATTCATCATATTGAACCAAAGCTTCATCATGAAGTCCAAGCATTTCAAGAGCAAAAGCTAATTCTTCCTATATGAATTATATAAAAATTAATTAATAACAGTAAATAACAAAAATGTAAATTATATATAAATAAATAATATAATATAATTATACATAAATTTATATTACTTGATATAAAAAATATTTGCAAAAACTCCATGAAGGATCATTTCGTTGTTCTCTATAATTTCGTATATTATCTTCATATTTCAAAAACAATCTATCGAAGGCGGACAAAATTAATAAACGAACATTAGTAATTAATGTTCGCCATGCACTACTGCTACATCGAACTTCTGATTTAGGAGGATTTATTACAGATAAACAACTAAATATGAATAAAACGTAATAATTAATTAATAATTACCATAAATGACATAATAAGAATTAAATTTATACCGATCAGCCTTTTTCTCTGCGAAATCACTTTTGATCTTGTCAAAGACGGTTGTTCTAGGCAATAATTTATTATGTTTTCTCAGATCATAAGTTTCAACAACAACTATTAACCAATCAATAATGTTGTGTTTGTTCATTTCACTCATCCATTTATCTATTTCATCTCTCAATAATGATTTATATACTTCTATATCCTAAAATAATTAATACAAGTATAGATTTAACTAAATAACTAAACGCACTTAATTATTTTACTCAGTTGTTTATTGCCCAAGGTAAAAGCAATTATATAAAGTGGTTTTGCTTACCAAGCACTGTGTCCAAAACGTGTGCATTATTGGACGACCAACTAGATTACGACTGGTGATTTGTTCTGCTATGGCATCCTTGTTAAAGGGCACAAACTCTGTGGATAATGTGACCTTTTTCATGGGTCTGCCATACTGACGTCTCCATTCGATGGGTTCTTGGCTGAGTGATTGAACTAGCAGGAGTTTCAAATTTTCAAACAATTCTTTGTCTCCGGCATCTGTAATGTGACGAACAATAAAAACGACCGTGAGATGAGCAAAACTGTGTTGAAATTATACAACTTACATGTGATCAGAGGCTTGTGATCAGATATCCGAAGTGAATCAGTGGACATCGGTTTCGCAGTGGTGGTCATTATTGGGTAGTCATGCAATTTCTGTACAACATATTATTGTTAAATTATAAATATTAACTACATTAGCTATGGGTGGTACAGCGAAAAGTTCACGTTTGAGGACGTTGAGTACAAGTGCCAAGTATACACTTTTGCCGGTAGTACATCTGCAGGCTTACAGCCTGAATACCTTGACAAAGATTATTCACAACTAATATTTAAATATTAAATGTTAAAAATGATACGTCATATTTTAATGTTCGTAATTGGTATAGACTATAGATTAATTTTTTTCATTTGAGAATTTGAGATTCGATTTCGACCCAATAAAATCCCTTTATCGTTTATCAATAAAGTATACGGACATTTCTCGTCGACCAACCGTAATTGATCGTTTGATCAATTATTTGAAATGAATTATTAGACGTCTGTCTATACCACAGATAAATATATCTATACGCAGTCGATTAGAGCACCATCGCTGTTATCATTTTGTTGTTATCAAAAAAAAAAAAAAATTAATCAAACAACTAAAAAGAGTTTCAAAAGTTTCATAAAACTTAGAACTCATATAGGTACAAATAATAATATAGTGGAATAAGGAATAACCAATACCAATAAGTGGATTAAGCAATGTTTATTAAATTAACTTATCTTAAATCAACTAATAATAATAGGTTTACTTTAACTATGAATCTATGATGTATAACAAATTATATTCCTATTAATATAATATTAATATCATGTTAAATTATTTTAAAAATATCGTATTCGACGTTATTTTATTTTGATATTGTAAGAAACTTTATTTTATGAACACGACTCATCCGCATACATGCAATGTTTTTAGGATGAGTTTGCAACTGTACTTATTACTTATGTGAAATTGTAAATACTTTACAATAAATATTATTATTAAATAATAAAAAGGTCTGTTTTTATTCAATAAATGAATATTTTATTATTTTATTATCCATAAATTAGTAATTAGCATAAAATAATGAACTATACCATAGATTAAATATTTTTTTTAATCTATGACTATACTACTTTTTTTTTTTTTTTTGTGATAACAGCTGTGGTGTTCTAATTGACAGACCCAAACCACAGAATAGATGAAATTTCTTCTACTCTGTGCCCAAACGAAATGCAAATGAGTATTTATTTTTTATCTCCATATGAAACAATATTCTTATCAAAAGTAACCGTAACCACGAACATGATACTAAATAGACGGTCTTTGACAGTCTCGTGATAATAATTTTTGGTAAGTACAGTAAATGAGTATGTAATGCACACAAAATAAAAGTACAAAATGAAGTAGGACTAGGACAGTGAGAGTGGAGTACTGGAGTAGCCATTAGATAATTGCCAATACCATTGGCGTTGTGCTTGTATTTTGAAACTTCCGAACTCCGAGTTCCGAGACAAATAATACAGTTTTTATTTCGTATAAGTATAAAATATAAATATATTGTTTTATAGTAGATTACACGTTGTCGATTTTTGTTTGAGTTTAATAATTTTTGAATAATTGCATTGCATAAAAACTGAACTGTTTCGAAATGTGTTCAGAACAGACTACGAATTTGGTAATTCCTCAAAGACGTGAATGTTTATATACGCCATGTTATTGGTATGTACTATGTAATATGTATATGTGTACTATATTCCAAAGTGCAGTGATTGGGCCGATATAATTTAAATTTATTGTGCTGTCATTTTTCAATTAAACTTTACAATTTTTATTGCGCATGTTTGTATAATTAAAAACAATGAAATATATCGAAATTCTTAATGTTAACTATTAATTTTTCTAAAAGAAAAAGTATAACGTTTGTAAAGAAGTACGATAGATATATGCTCTTATACTCTCAAAAATTAATATATTTTTTTCTAACTAATTTTATCTTTTCTTTGTGTTACAACTGTTCATTAATTTACCCGTGGTATATTATTGTGCAATAATAATTTATTATTTAATACATTAAACTCAATCATTATACGATTATTTTAACATTATTTATGTTGCTGGTTGTATCTTTTTTATTCATATACCGTAGTACCTATATTTTAATAAAATAAAATTTACCTAAAATTAATAAAATTTCTTAAAAATATTTAAATGAATATAAATTATATAATAATAACAATAAATCGGTGTATTTACTTTCTTTAAATCATTTTTGAAACATTTGATGACGAAATAAAATTCTACAGTGACTCAACACCAAAATATTTGATCACTAATCTAAATTAGATAAAAATAAAATTGATTTTTAATTTAAAATAATTTCATTCTATTATTTAATTTATTACTTTTTTTTTTTTTTTTACAGCGAAGAAAATATATGGCATATGACAAAATTGATATTGGATTCTAACAAATCCGTAACTGATATGAAATGTTATGTGGTTTTTATATCAAATAACAAAAGATGTGTACATTTATGGAAACAAAATAATAACAATCATGAAGAAGGCCTTGTATTTTGGGTAAAATAATTAATAAATATATAATATGTATATTTTTTTTATACCTAACTACCTTTAATATATTGGGTATGACATAAATTAAAAAGAGTAATAAATTACAAATTTACCCATGCAAAGCTAATATTATTTCTTATCGAATTCCTGAATTTACGTCGTCAAATTCAACTTCAAAAATTGCTGATGATCAAAACTATTTACGATTATTGCTTTCTAAACTCGCGATCGTCTTAAAAGTTGATCCTAAAGTTTTCAGACTTGATAAGCCTTCTTCTACTTCACGCCCTTTAAAATTTATTTTTAACTCTCAAACTATGGCTGCCAATGTTCTGTCTGCTTTTCATTTAGCTAACCTTACCTCTCTTAATATTCTACTTGGAGTAAAACTTGTCCGGGATAAAACACCTCTTGAACACAAGCAATTACGCTTTTGTCGTCAAGAATTGGATCGTCAAATTTTAAATGGAGAGTCTGACCTTACAATTTATTATTTAAATGGTGCTCCTAAAAACTTCATTCTGAGTGCGGTTGATTTTCTTCCTTCTAGTCGTCCTAATGTTTACGCAATCCATGCCTCATCAATTGACTCAATTATCCTTAATTTTCCTCATCATACTTTCATTTCTTGTGGTGACTATAACCTCCCCGAGATATACTGGTCTAACGATAAATATGGTCTATCTTATTCTTCTTCCACTATTATCCATCATCCCTGCATTCCAGAAACTTTTGTATTCCATGGTTCCTATCAACTAAACTCTATTTCTAATGCTCACAATTCTATTCTTGATTTAATCTTAAGCAACAATCTATCCATTAAAGTACTTAGTTCAATTGATCCTCCTATCAAATGTGACCTTTAACACCCAGCTCTAACTTTATCTTTCTTTGCAACTACTCACAGCTCGTCTCCTATTATTCCAAACACTTATTTTAACTTAAAAAATGCCAATTACCCTAATATTTCTGTTTTCCTTAACTCCTTTAACTGGCTACATACCTTTCAAACTAATACCATTTACTCTGCAGCCAACATTCTTTTTGTTGCTATTCATTCATCTATTCTTAATTATGTCCCTCAAAAATCCACTTGTAAGTCCTTGGTTCACTAAGGAACTAATTGATCTTGTATTTATAAAACGTTGAGTACAAAAAGTATAAAGAATCTTTAAATCCTGTTGACTATCAACATTTTTCTCAGTGCAGCGCTCGTTATAAATATTTATCAAAACAAGCTTATCGGATCTATATATGTAAACTTGAACTATCCCTTTCTAAAAACACTGAAAATTTCTGGAAGTTCATCCATAAAAATAAATTACCCTCGAATATCCTTAGCTCAGTTACCTTGAAGTTACCTTCAATGATTTAGTCAGCTCCGACGAACTTGATTTGGCTAATTTATTTGCCAAACATTTTAATTCTGTCTATACATTGCCTTCATAACCCTCTTGTTCTTTTCTTCTTTTACTTTATCTTTCAATTTACCAAATGATGTGTATTTATCTGTAGAAAATGTATTCCAGAAACTATCTTCTCTTCATGGCAATTATTCCCCTGGACCAGATGGTATACCATGTGATTTTCTCTTTAATTTATGTCACTCCTTTTCTTGGCCGTTGTGGTTTTTATTTAGAAAATCTCTTGATGAAGGTGTTTTCCCTTCTATTTTAAAAATAAGTTCATTACGACCTCTTCTAAAGAATTGTGATTCTTCCAGTG
Source organism: Tetraneura akinire (assembly GCA_021307375.1). Taxonomy (NCBI): domain Eukaryota; kingdom Metazoa; phylum Arthropoda; class Insecta; order Hemiptera; family Aphididae; genus Tetraneura; species Tetraneura akinire. The sequence goes on along the minus strand of JAIUCT010000013.1, from coordinate 12,013,564 downwards.
TTATGAACTATCATATTATTATGTCTTATTGCTAATATTTATCATGTAGCGAAAATCTTTGAATCATTATTTCTTTCATCTATCCAACCATTAGTTAATTCTTTCCTCATCAATGAACAACATGGATTTCGGCCCTAAAAGATCAACTATTACATGCAACCTTGTGTTTACATCCTTCATTTTTGAGTCTTTTGGTCATCATACACAAGTTGACATGATTTACACAGACTTTTCTAAGGCCTTTGATCGTATTAACCATGTCATTCTTTTAAAAACATATGATTTTGGTTTTGGTGAACCTATTCTATCTTGGTTTTCATCTTATTTAAATGGACCTTATGGGTCCAATTAAATTCTACTAATTCTGCTATCATTACCCCTTCATCGGGCGTATCTCAAGGTGCCTTGCTATCTCCACTATTGTTCTCTATTCTTGTTAACAGCACATCTTCTACTCTGTCATGCTCAACTACCAGTGTTTGCTGATGACATAAAATTATTTATGCGCATTAAAAATTTGGAAGATACCTTTCTTCTCCAATCTGACCTTGACCGGCTAGTTCATTGGGGAGAATCATTGGGGCTCTCTTTAAATGTCGATTACACCATCCATGGTATCCCTACCCTATTACCTCTTCTAATTCTGTTCGTGATCTTGTGGCTCACATGTCCACAATATCTTGGATATCTTACGATCATCTTGTGCTCTGTGGCTTTTATCTTACTTCCAATTTATCTCCCAAATTTCACATCCAAGAGATATGCGTTTAAAATACTTGGTTTTATACGTCGTATTTCCTCGGATTGTCGGATGTCACTCATGCACTGACTCCAATTTTTCCATTTTATTTCCTACAAAACGCTGCCATCACAAACTTATTCCATTCTTCCCTATTGTACGCTACTTCTAACTGAGCCCTTTCTTGAAGCACTCTTAGATCCTTCACGACTGAGTCCTTCCATCTAGTTCTTGGCCTGCCCAGAGGTCTTTTACCTGTCATTTCAGCCATCAGTGCTTGTTTAATAATTCGGCCATCCGCACTCCATATGTGTCCTAACCATTTGAGCCTTTTGCTCCTAGTATATGACAGAATATTTGGTCTTCCATATAACTCTCATAATTCTTTATTATGTCTTCTTTCAAATTGCTCTGTTTCTTTGTTATATAGAGGGCCATAAATTTTTCTTAATATTTTTCTTTCAAAGGTAATTAGGCTCTGGTGGTTTTCCTTGGTGGTTGACCATGTCTCACATCCATATGTTAGGATCGGTCTAATGTAACTGGTATATAGGATTTTCTTTGATTCATAGGATAGATGCTTTGATTTAAGTAGTTTTTTTAATAAGCTAAAATAACACTTGTCAGCACTTGTTAATCTATTTTTATTTTCATCATGCATAATATTTGTACTGTTTATATTTACCACGAGGTATGTGAATTGATTAACTTTTTCGAAGGTGAGATTATCTACCTCTAGATCTGAGTTATCAGCATCTGTTCGCGACGTACACATATATTTAGTTTTCTGTTGGTTCACCTCTAATCCCAACCTTTTGCTCGTCTTCAGCAGTTTTCGAGTGGTTTGTATGACATCATCTCTCGAGTTTCCCATTATGACCATGTCATCAGCATATGCCAATAGGACATTCAGTTCACTGAGGTTCATTTTTCGATCTTCTGACATATCCCTTACCACTTTCTCCAGGGCTATGTTGAATAGCATTGGAGATAATGCATCGCCCTGGCAGAGGCCAGTCTGTACTATAAATTGCATTGGCGTTTCTTGCCAGAATCGTACTTTAAGGTTGGTGTTACCATTGCACATTTTGACCAGGGCTATGTATTTTTGGGGTATTTCAAAGTTTTCCATAGTTTATTCCTGTTTCTTGAGTCGTATGCTTGTTTAAAATCTACAAATACTAAGTGCATATCTTTATTATACTCTTAATGTTTTTCTGCCATTTGTCGAATTGTGTGTATATGGTCTATGATTGATTTACCCTTACTGAAACCGCATGGATAATCCCCTATTATGTCTGTTACATAAGGGTTTAATCGTTCCATTTTGAGTTTTGTTAATATTTTGTAGCATGTGTGTAGTAGAGATGTCCCTCTGTAGTTTTCAGGTAACATTGGGTCTCCTTTTTTGTATATTAGGCAAAAGATTGCTGTGTTCCATTCTTCTGGCAGGGTTTTTGTTTTCCAGATTTCTATTCTTTATATATATTTTTATGTCATTTGTTATTTACTCGGCCTGTATTGTAATAAAATAAAATAAATAATGTATAAATTTAATTATTTTTAGGATTATCATGTATTTGTGATTGTTCAACATCAAGATAAAACTTTAGTTTTTGATTTAGATACTACATTGCCTTTTCCTGTCCCATTTTCACAATATGCTAAGGAAGCTATTAGAAATGAATTCAATGATATAGAGTCTAAACGGTATACCGTGTTTTGATAGTAGCATAAACAAATAACACATTTTTATTGTTTTGAATATTTAGGTATTTTAAAGTCATAGAAGCTGAACAGTATATACTGAAATTTTCATCTGATAGAGGACACATGTTAGCAGGTGATCATTGGATGTCACCACCACCAACTTATCCTCCAATTTTAAATGAAGGTAAAGTGTACAATATACTTTTTTTATGATTAAATTGAAATTTTATATAAAAAAGTAAAATTATTTGAATTTAGAATATCAATAATTTATTTAGAAAATAAAAATAATAGTTAATTGTGTAATAATTAAGGTAACATTAGTTTGTAGTAAGAATTTATAATCATACTAAAATGCATAAATATTAATATTGAATGATTATTAGAATATATTAACAATATAGATATTTTTATTATAGAAAAACAAAGTAATTTGGATTCTTTTATAACAATGGATTCTTCAAATGAATTTGGAGAAGTATTAGATCTCGAAGAGTTAAAAGCTAGATTTTCTTGATTGTATAATTTTAAGTGGATAAATTAATGTTATATTATAATTTTAATTAATATGCTTTTATTTAATTGTATTTAAAAATACATTTGTATGTAATCAAATCTCAATTGTTAATTAATTAAGTATTATAGTAGTATAATAATTATAAATTAAGATTTATATAATAAGATTTGTATTTTTTGAAAGTAATTTTTTGCTTCAAATTATATACAATAATATACATTATAAAATTATTTTGTTCAAATTACATATTAAAAGATTTTAGTATTTATGCATGTATAATGGTATTTTTTCTTGAAAAGCTATATATTATATTGCAATATACTATTTCAGGCTATTACAGTCTATAAAGTTAAAATATTTCTATTATCATCGTATCTAATTATTTATAAAATTATATTGTGCAATATACAATATGAATATGTAATGTATATTTTTATGTTTTTATAAAGACTTGGAAATTTAACAGGTTTAGAGTGTGAAATGTTTTAAATTTATGTATTATATTATAGTACCTACCGTAGGTACCTATATTTATGTTAATTATTTATCCATTTATGTTCAATATGAATTATTGTTTCAAAGATAAAGATAGCATAAATGATCTCCATTATAAAATGAATATTTAAATGAATCACATAAATTCAATAATATAGGTAAGGTTACACCTATGCAAATTTTAAAAACATATTTAGAAAAATCTCATTAATTATGAAAACAAAATTTATTTTTATAAAAATAAATACCTAGTGTTCTTAAGGTATGGCTGAGAGTGCTTTAATCTCCCTTTGGGCCTATCTCGGAATTTCAATAATTTTAAAAATTATTTCTATTACACAATTTTTTACTTTACAATTCCATAAAACTTATTATTTTTTAAGTTAAACAAGATTAAATATTCGTAACTTTTTAATTGTTTATTAACTATGTGTATATTATTTAGTTGTATTTTGTATAGGTTATATGTATATAAATGTTCTTACTTATTTATATCATAATCAAGTATTTCCCTTTTGTGTAAAATAATGGTTTATACTTCATGAAATGGATAAAATTTGTATCCATCACATGAACTTAAAAATAACCTACATGATATGATGAAGTTAATGATATGGATATGCAGTTCGTGAAATGAATGATTTCACCAAGTGGATGCGACATATATATATAATTTATTATAAATAATAGTTCTATCTTCTATATTAATTAGTTTTTGTAAGATACAATGTTATAATAATAAACATTAATTAACAATGTTTATTTTGCGGGAGAGTGGTGGTAATTACAATGTCCCGGCTCCCTGATTATGAATTTTAAAAAATGGCAACCTAATGTAGCCTTTATTTTATGTAACTAAAATTACATATTATGTACTATCTATATTATACCTAAGTGACTAAGTACAAATAATTTTAAAATAAAATATGATTTATCTTTTATAAATATTTTATTATTTAGGTACCTACCCTATTTAATATTCAAAATTGTGAGCATTTAATAAATTATTAAACTCCATAGCATATATTTATTTTTAAATTAATTATGATTTATAATTTAAATTTTACTATAGTAATTTACCTATTTTAAATTAACATATATTTTTAAGGACTTTATAATGATGAAAAATATGATTTTTTTTTAATCTAAAATTGAATATCAATTTCCTAAAATTAAAGTATAATTAATATAGTATTATTAATAAGGTAATCGTATAAAAAATAATAAAATATTATATTTAGTGTTAATATATGTATTTAATTTACTGCAGATAATATATATTAATATATCTAATATTATTTTATTTGAAACACATAATAAATTATAAAATTTTCGTATTTAAAATATAATATTAATGTGTTTTTGTATACTTACCTACGTGCAAGTGCCAAGTATATATAGACGGAGTAATTCACTGTGTTTGTGTATTCAATAATTTTCGAACTAATACCTATATTATGTTTGAATTTTTAAAATATGATTTTTAATTTATTATATGTATCATTTCGTCATAATTTTCATTATTATATTTAATATTTTTAAATATACTTAAATTCAAAGGCAACATATAGCTATGGAAAGGATAATGATTACGAAAGTATAGCGTGTTGTACCTATTAAAATTAAAATTTATAAGTGATGATAAATTATTGCTTTCAAAAAACTATTCTAAATGAAGTTTAGAAATACACTGATTCAAATTTTAACATGTTTAAAAAATTTAACTTAAATGTATTTCAATAACTGTTCCAAAAATACATATAAAATATTTATAATTTATTTATGTATTAGGTATTAATTAACATTTTCGAGTTTTTTGTGATAAATACCTACTTATAAAATAAGTAAAATCAAACTAGTTAAAATTTATAGTTTCAGGGCCGGATTTATCTAAAAAGTAAAAGGCACCCCTAGGCTAAGAATTATAGCTGAAAATCTCTCCCATTTACCAATTTTTTATATGTCTATAAAAAAATGTATACCTAAGTAATGGATTAATTTTAAATTGTTTTCCGATAATTTTAAAAAAGAGCTAATACTGATGTGGAAGAGATACAGCATACAGGTCTAGTGTATAAGTATAATCATAATATGATAGGTAGTGTTGAATTTAGATTAAAATTTAAATCCAATGATAAATCATTACATTCGAAAAATGATTTTAAGCGAACTAATGATAATATATTTATTGTTGAGTATTTGTGGATAATTTATTTAAATAAAATAAAATCCAAATCCATAAAAAATTTACTTTTATTTAAGCAAATACGTGGTTCATTGACTATATTACTATCTTAAGTGCAAAACATAGACTGACCATTACCTATCGTCGTATACATTTTCCTTATTATATAGGTAGTATGTTCCCTCCGCGGCCCCGCATGACGTCATCACACGTCATGTCGGTTTAATTTTCTATTATTAATTATTATGGTAGGTAGGTAATAGTTTAAACTTATTTAGTTATTTTGTAATGGATTTAAATTCCAATTTAACAAATATTTTTATTTTTTTGACATTTCTATGTCTTCCCTTATATTAAATTCTTGATTATTTGTGACTTGTTTTAATAATAAATTTGATTATGTTAATATTATGCATAGACCTTATACAAGGTCTATGATATTATGATTATCTATATTCTAAAATGTATTCTGCTATGTGCTATAGGAGACTTATCCATTTCCTGATTTTTCATGCTTCTGATGTGTTCCTTAAATCTTACACCTATGTGGATTTGAGTTTTATTTTATTTAAATGATAATATACCTATGTAACATATATAATATATTGATTAAAATGTATACATTCAATACATATATACAGTCCCTAGTTCCCTACGTTCAATATAATTGCCCATAAAACCTCTAAATGAGTCACCTAAATACCCAAATCTGACAGTACTTTGCTCAGAATCGTTTATCGAATGTAATGATTTATCGTTGCATTCAAATTTTAATCAACATTCAATACTATTCTCTTAACACCTGTATCCCTTCCACAACAGTATCAGCTTTTCATTTTATCCTTTAAACAGCTACAAAAAAAAAAAAAAAATATATATATATAAATGTAATATTCAAAATTATTTGGAACTGAGTTGAGTAATATGTATTTGAGTTCAAAAATTTTGAAAATTTTGTTAATTTTATTGTTTTTATTGTTGTAACATTATTGGAAAATATTGAGAAACAATAACAATAAGAATCTACCTATATAAATACTTTAAATATCGATTTAACTTTAAACATCTATTTATATATATATATATATATATAAAAATTTAAAAAAAATAAGAATTTAGGTTTTTCTAATATTTTGGAACTATGTTATACAATAGGTATGTATATATTATTATGCTTCAAAAAAATTTTGAAAATTTTTTTGTTTTTATTAATCATTATTGTAATATTTGTAAAAGTTAATAAGAAGAATAGGTAGGTACCTACTTATATGGATTCTTAGATTTTCGATTACACTGAAAATATTAATTTTAAACAGCTGTATAGAAAAATTGAGACTTAGGATTATTCTAATATTTTTGTATCATGTAAAGTACCTAATATATGTGACATGTGAGTAAACTTCAGTAAAATTTTCAGATCTTAAAACCCAATAAATTGCCAATTTTATCAAACATACACATAAAAACGAGAATTTTAGGAATTATACAAAGTTCTATTACCTATATTTTTTAAAAAAATTAACCCAAAGGTTAGGTACAAAATTTTATGACATATTATACAGTACCTTTGTGAACATTCAATAAAATTTTCAAATGTCTAAGTTCAATATTGTCCAAGTTATCGTAAAATATTAAAATTTATTTCGTCGAAATTTCAATTTTCGTGAAAAATTCCGTTTTTCATCATATTTTGGCAGTTTTTGCTATCGTATAGAGTCAATTTTGTGAAATTCAAAAAATAACCTAAATAAAATAACTATATATCCAATTTCCAGCTGGAAATGCAAATGCTGTTCGTGAAAATCGGAGCATTATTATACCCATCCGCCGCTGGTTATTGCCATATTTAACAATACTATCACACGTAAATACGCAAGCAGAAAGTTTTTTTAATAACAAATTATTTTATAATATTATTATATTTTTATATACCTAATAAAATTGAACCGATATATTGTTATATACTAGTACCTATATAACATAAAATTATCTACTGATGCTGCGGGACTATGGCGCCAAGTCGAGAATACGCGTTTAAATTAGTTTCTGAATGATAATATAAGACGATGCCCTGTATATGTATACCTATACGGCCTTGGGTAATCGGCAGGTCGAAAAATTTGTATAGGATCAATAACTCTAATGGCAGGCTGTCAGATTTTTGAAGAGTTGTTCATCGTATATAATATTATACACACGTCGCGATTTCGAGACGTATTCCTTCAAGGGACACGCATTATACGTATTATTATTCTGATTATTATAGGTATTATTATTATTATTATTCCGTGATCAAAAAACGTCTGTGTTTCATTGTTCGGTAGATATATTTTATACGTAGGTAGGTACACTTCATATATTTAATATAAACTCGATATCAAGCTATTATTATTATGTTTACGAGAACACCATTATATTATATATAGGTAGCTATTATTTGGCGGTGTTTTTATTTAAAAAAAAAATAATAATATTATATATTTATTGGATCAAAGTAAAAAAAAAATATACCTAAATAATACATTAAATCGCGTCTCTACTTAAATTTTAATGGTATTATTGATATCAATCTGGATTAAAACAATATGACGTAATATATTATTATATTTATATCCAATATTATTTTTGTACAATTCGTATCGAATTATATATGATGTATATTATCATAGGCGTACGTAGATTTCAAATTCAGAGGCAGCAGAAAATAAATTCGGCTCAATTTTTGAAGAAATCCCGCCCATAATTTCATTTATTTTATACCTAGTTAATTTTAAGTATCACAATTATATTTAATCGTGTGTTGTTTAAAAAATATTTCATTGATTGAAACGAATTTTTTACTAATCTAATGTAATTTAAGTATGAAAATTTAGTTTATCAATGATGAAATTTAATAATTAGCAGTCCAAAAAAAGATATTCAGGGGCAGAATTTGCTGCATCTGCTGCCGTGCGCACGCCTATGTATATTATATAATATATAAACGAGATAATGTGAGATTTTACTGCCGCTTGCCCACACAATATATACATTATATAATATACGAGTATAAATAATATTTTTCACGTTTAAAACGATTAATATTATAATAAATATTTTAAGTATATAGGTATATAAGACGCAATAATATCAAAGTTTATGATGTATTTTTCAACGAGGTATATTCAAATTGTTTATTGATGTCACACAACTCTGAGTAAGTTAGAATCGAATCGTAAATTATATATGACAATAGTAACGTAAGCACACAACTTAATAATAAGGAATAAATCTAAAATATTAAATTTAGGAAATTATTATCATTTTAATATTTTATTTTGTTTCGCTCAAAATCTAAAATATTGTTAAAGGTACTCAAATTATTATAGTAATAATAAAAATGGAATTTAACTTAATATTATAGAACTTAACCTAATATATATATATATCGCATTTAAATGATGTTTGAAAAATATTCGCGTAGATATTAATATATTAAATATAGGTACTATTAATCTATTATTATAAAATATGAAATATCAAACCGCAAAAGGATACAAGTTCTGAGAAGGTCCAGTTTTCTGGCATTACACTGTTTACTAAAACCTCGATAAAGCTATTCGGCAAATTTACCTCGCTACGGATCGTACACATGTGTATAGGTACAGTAGATGGTATAAAATCATCCCACTTCAAATCTTTTTCACTTTCCCATCCGGGATCGCAGTCACAAAGATCTGTCAATTTGTTCAAATGTCCATGGTGACAACGGATTTTCTAAAATTATTTACCAAATGAGGAAAAACATATTTTTAAAAATCCGAATGAAACGCACACGATCTCATATTTAACAAGTATATAAGCATCATATAATTATATCTTATGTATAGGTACTATAATATTTAGGCGTACACGAGTCTTGGTGGCCGGGAAGGCAGAATTTTTTCAAATTTCAACTAAAAGAATATTTAATCTTTTACTGTTATTAGTTTACTACCTATTATTCTATAAATACTCGTAAAAATCACAAAATTTGAAATTGTATATTATATATTGTACTATATTGTCCGTAAAATATATTAAAAATAAATGCCTGTATATGGAATATGGATTGTATAAATTTAAATACATTTGTGTCATAAAGAGGCGCAGCTTCTCTAAAATTTGTAAAAGAAAAATTGATCCCATATAGAATAGGTAGGTACAGGACAAAAATTCAGAAGTTTCAAGTACAGGCGATATTTCATAAAAAATATTTAATTGCAATATGGAAAAGTATTACGTAGAATAAATAATAATATTACCCTCAATTCTCAAGGCCTCAACGTTATTTTTAAAGTTTAATTATTTGAGAAAATTATTATATTATATTTTAAATATATGTAAATACATTGTCATCTTGTCGGGGAGATAGCTGCAGTTTTTACCCTGCAACCACCCTCGTGTGCACGCCTATGACTTACCTTACATATTATTAAATCAATATATTATTATTATGACGTAAAAATAATTTAATTAATATTTTTTATGTCTACTTGACTAGAAACCATAGTATCTATCGTTTGACATAGTTCGTCACTTTTATTGTTTTTGATCATATATAATACTTCTTTTATGTCTTTTTGCGAAACCGTATTATTCAGATTTGCACATTGGTTGCTAGACCAAAGATAGGCCTATATATACGCAAAAATTATATTTTAGTATATACATCATTTTCATAAAATATATTTATTTCATTATTTATATGATTATTATAATATTTATAAAGTTTAAATCGTCGTATTTTCTTATAATAGGTAGGTATTATTATAATTTAAAAAAAAAACACGTAATCGTATCTACCTATCATATAAATAAAAAATAATTATAAAATATAATAATAATATATGTTCATTATACGAGTATATGTGTATAATATTATAATATTATTACTTGTTCATTAATAGTATCCGACTGACAAATTGGTATTTTTATACATTTTTTTTTCGATGCGCTATAAAATCCTCGATATCCCGAATATTTCATGTGACAATTCACCGGAAGACAAATATCAAAAGGATCTTCGTCCGGAAATTTGCATTTTTTTATTTTATAGTTTCCTAAACGATGAAAATAATAACAAGTACCTGATAATTCGGTATACCCAAATATTAAAGGTCTTTAATATAAATAAAATAAGTTTAATATTAGTCTATACATTTGCGTTCAGTCTTTAGTATAATAGTACAATTATATAATATAGTACAGAATAATATATTTTACCTATGTATGGTTAATCTAAGTTATTATAAGAAGTTATTAGTTTGTACATTGGTTGGATTTATAAGCTATCAATAAGATACCTATAATGAAATTTAACAGATTGCGTGATCACAATATTACAGTGACAAACATAATATAAAATTATTTTATAATACCAATATACGTACTTTATAAATACGATATAGTTAGAGTAAATAGTAAATTTCAGATTTAACTTAAAAACTTTATTCAAGTATCCGTATATATATTTACATATACATAAATTTGAACGTTTCATAGTGTATAAATATTTTGCATTAGGTAGTAGGTGCTAAAAATGTACCTAAATGTATTATATATTATTATATATAAATATATTATCGTAACCGGATTATTTTATTTTATTATTATTGATTTCTTCTATTTACGTTTATCAATCACAAATATTCGTATATACAGCTATAGTATATAGAAAAAACTTATAATTCGCATTACGTCATTACTATAATGGTAAATTGTATGGTTAAAATCTATACATATTCTCTTATACGCAAAATATTCTTAGTTTCTTACGAATAGTTTCGAAAAAAAAATGTTAAAAAAATCAAAAACATCCAATTATGAAAGATAGAAAAGATTAGTTTTGATAATAACGAATGAATTATTTTTGATATCATTTTCATTTGGTATTCATATTTTTTTTTAAAATATATAAAAATTATTTAGTTTATTTTTTACTATAAAATACGAAAAAAACATAACTCTGACATATTTAAATATTTTTATATTTGTATATATATTATGTTGGATTGGCTGTTATGTGAAATGGATAAATATTGCGTGCGTGAGTTATAACCATATAAAGATTATTTAGTAATTACTAATTACTAATTTGTAATATATATATATATATATATATATATATATATGAAAGTAATTTTAAAATATGCATATATTATTTGTTAGGGTTATTATAATATTATTAATATATGTAATTAAAAACTCAATTTTCATTAAAATGTTTATTACATTACAAAAAAACATTACGAATTTTTTGTTCAGTTTTATTTTTTAAACGAGTCGTAGTATTATATAGGGGTGTAATTTTGTTCGTATACAAATATGTAAATGTATAGTCGCGTATTATATTATGTATTTTAATTTTTTGAAAATATTTATTTTTTACGCATTATAAAATAATATTTTAAGTAGGCGTGTAAAAAAAAAATACCTAATAATAATAAAAATGTAGGTAGGTACCTATACAATCGTTTAAGTATAATTTATATTTTGTTTTATTTTTAATACTTAATGATATTATATTGTGATAATATATCACTAAATTAGAATATTAATCTGCGATTAATAAAAGATAATGTTGTGTGTATTATTAATGATGTATTTGGTATAATTTAATTGATATTTAGGAAATGAAAATTTATTGATGGAAGATGGAACTATTAATACTATTATATAGTATTAGATTTTGAGCAAAGCAGAAATGTATTTAAATACATATTATAATATATATAATATAAAATTATAATGCGGTTATAATTTCAAAAGTGTCAAATATTTAATTGACTCTGAACACGGAAATCGGTCTCATTTTGTCTTTGTATAATTTAAATTCGTATAGTTTCAAATATTAATTATGTTATATGTACCTACAATCCTCCCTAATATATTCATTATCACTTATAAGGTTGGTATAGGCACAAGTACAATATTAATAATATTATATATTATAATCTCTTAAATTGAGAAATTGCGTACCTATATAATAATATCATATATAAAATACAATTTAAAACTGCAGTTGCGTATTTACGGGGGGAATATTGGGAATAAATTCACCCATTATCATTTTTTAGTGACATTTTTTGATAGATAAAATTGTTTTTTACCTATAATTATTATATTCTCTCTTTAGTCAATTTATTATTTTTCGGTACATATTCCCCTTGAAAAAGTGCTAAATACGCCACTGATTCAGAGTATGTTAATAAAAATACGAGGATATTATACTATACCTTGTAACAAATTATAATACGACTCTTGGCTTGTTAAATACGTATCGAAAATTATATTTTTAACAATTGTTGATTTTGATTGTTCAATATTGTTAAATGATATATTTACGCGAATATCACAATTGCCACGACGATTGTATGAATACTGCAGGGGAAAATTAAATATCAATATTGTAAAACAAGTAAGAACATAATATATTTATATATAATACAATAATGCCTATGTATATTGACTGTATAACTTATATATTATACGTAGGTATATAATAATTTATTATAGATCGATGATTAAAATTTATTCATATATATATATATATATATTATGACGAATCGAATGTAATATAATAATATAGTTATAGTATAAGTGTAGTATTTTTTAATATTTATAAATTATAATTACAATAATTATATTTTTCAATAACGCAATTATATAGAGCTGAAATGATTAAGGGCTAAAGGTATAAATATAAAGTAGTTATAAAATGCACAATAGTACATTATATATGGACACCTACATAGTCATAATATGTATAGTCATACATATTACGTATATTATTATCATACAAAATTACAAAGTGACTTCCTAAAAAATTTTGGGGTGTTATGCTTGAAGTTTGGGGCTTACACTCCTAATATTTCTACTTCCAATACTTCAAATACTTCCAAACTTAATAACGTTTTGATTATAATTTAGTATATGATGAAGATGAACTATTATTAGGTATAGACAATAAAGTGTGAAACGAGTTTCGCATGATTACTATAATATTAACGTATACCTATTATATCTAAAATACATTAATACATAGGTATAATTATATATTATATTGAAATTATATTTTATATATTGAATTCGTGACTATATAATTATTTGTAGTATTTAAATTAAATTTCTGTAAATATTTCGACATAATAGAAAATAAATTAAATATTAAAAAATTACTTATTATATTATATAATAATATACCTATACTGAGAAATAGTAAAAATATATATGCATATATAGTGTATAGATATAATGTTATATACGATTAAAATAATGGCACATATACGTATAGTGGCCCAAAAGTTAGTTCTCGCGACCTAAAAGTCGAATCCCATTATATTATTTCGATAAAAAAAAATTTTATTGATATATAAAATTATACTATATATATAATATTATCATTATTTATTATTTTATTATTAAAAACATAAGTTTTCATGTATATATTATGTAGTTCAATCATATGTTAGACAAAAGTAGGAACTGACTTTTGGACCACTCTGTATATATTATATATAATAATATATGATGCATGTCATGAATATAAGAAGTTCCCATGTGCTACAATATTTTTATCTTTAAGAAATAATTATTATGAAACTATAATATACAGTTATACATATAGTTCTATAATGTAATCCAATACCTACATAATATAAATTATAATAAAAAGTATTATTTATTTTTATTATATTATATATATATTATCATTAAATAAAATTTTTAATTTTTAATTTTTATATTCATTATTTCATTAGGCATATTTTATAATTGAAATTCTATTTGAACACTTTCATTCTATATACTGCAATTTGCAATTGTTATAATTTAAGGCATTTCTAATATACAATTTTTAATAAATATTAAGTATTTTTTACAAATAAATAATAATATAGTTATAATTTATTAGATTTATAAATTTAATAAACTTATATAAATAATAATATTTAATATAAATAATATACCTATATATTATTTTATAATATAATAAGGGAATAAAGAATTATGCAATGAATGTAAACGGATATTATTAAAATTTTCAATTTTTTTTTTTTTAATACGTTTTGGTAAAACTAATCCTTGGAATAATATAAAATATATTATCTAATAACACATAAGATACGATAAGTATATAATATAGTTTTTCCAATGTAAAATATACGATGATACCGCAGTTATATTTATAAAATATATACCATATACCTATATATTTATACCTATTATATTCTGACCAGCAAATTGTATTATATTATACACGTCATACGCATAACATAAAAGTCGTTGATATTTATATAATATGTTATTACAGAAAATGCAATATTATATTGTGATATAATATGGCAAGGGAAAATTAAAAGTCAACATCAGCTTTTTTACCACGGTTGCCAATGGTAACATTATAAACTACAATAATAATAATAAAAAACCTAAGGCGCATTATAACCGTTGGAGTGTGTCATAAACCTATATATATATATATACCTGTATAAAAGCGCACATAAAAATTATATACTTTAGGGGAGATATTAGATAAGTCTAATTTAAACATTTTTTTTTTTTTAGCTATATATAGGTATACGTTTTATAATAATTTAAAAACTTGTTTCTAATGCAAATATCATATACAATGTACTTATATAATATATACATAATACACTATGATATGTATATTATTTTTTTTTTTTATATAATTTTATTATATTATACCTGTATATTATTATATATCTACTTATATTTAATCAATAAATATAATACATATATACAAATAATAATGCACCAATTATAGTTTCATCGTTTGTTCCAATATACTTGAAAGTTATATTTTTAACTATAATATATGAGTATATTTATAATTTAAGTTCACAACTATAAATAAATAATACAGTGAAAAATAAATTATTTATGGGAAAATAAATAATATACCTATTATACTTAATAATATGTTAATAATATTAAAACGTAAAATATGAATATTTTGAAATTCTTATAACTTATAAATTAATTAATTCATATAATTAATATATACATATACTATATACATGTATATATAATATATATATAATTTATTATTTATTTATATTAGTATAGAGGTATACCTGTATATACTAAAAAAATAAGCAAATAATATACGACCTTGTATATCACTCGATAAATTTATATTCATTGTTATATTAATATTAATATAATAATTTAGATAATATTATACATTATATAGTCATATATAAACTCATAGATTATGTTAACGCATTGACCCGTTATATATAATAAGTATTATATTATATTATATAGTTGTTAAAACCTTGGATAATGTAATAATCGGATATAAATATATAATTTAATATTTTGGACAATGCATATAGCATATTATATATTATATAATATATATTCATATATGGGATCAGTGGCGTATTTTGAACAAAGTTCTGGGGGGGGGGTCCAAAATTTTCCCCCTATATACCTAATCAATATATTATAAATTTACTAAATAGGAATAACAAAATTAATATAAATATAATATAATAAAGACGAGCTGATACTACTGCCACAGGGATATAGGTGTGCAAATCATAATGCTTAATTTTAATTAAAATTTGAAAACAATGATAAACCATTGCATTTGAAAACACGATTCTGAGCGAAGTTCAGTCAAATAATGTAGGTATTGATTAATATATTGCCGTTTTTTCATCGTTTTTTCTAAAACATAAAGTCAAATTTGAGAAATTCTAAAAATGACTTAAATAAAGTACCAACAACATCCACTTCCAATTGGAAACATATGCTATTCGCTTCGCTCAGAATCTAAAATAAGGAAAACTACAGTGGTTCTGGGGGGGGGTCCAGACCCTTGGACCCCCCCGTAAATACGCCACTGTATGGGATATATTATATCATAAAAATGTTAAACACTAAAATTATTGACATGATTTTTTTTCTATAAATGCACAATACTAGTTATTAATAGTAAATAGGTAAGTGTGAATCTTAAGGGGAAAAGGTAATCAAAACAATGAATAACTATATAAATTAATAATATATATAGACATAAATATAGTATTAAATAAATGTAATTAACCAAATCATAATATATTGTATAATATATTAATTTAATTTAATATTTAATTATTTTTACAGAGTATATTTCCATAAATTTTGATTTATACAATATATCAATATATCTCCTCTTACGAGAACAATTTTTATGTATATCTGATATTTGGCTGGCGCGATTTCTCCTATATTGATTTAAATATCTTGTAAAACCACTATACAGAATATAATAATTATAATAGCATTATAAAACATTAAAACTGCAGATTGGTGTCTATGTCTATAGGTATAGACTTTATATATTAGTATATAATTGTAATTTGTAAAGTTGGATTAGGTAAACTTAATAAATACCTAATAAATGAATATAAGGAATAAGGATATATAGTATGACAACTTTTAAGTTTATCCTTATTTAGTTATTTATTAATGTTGATAAACGCATACGTATATATATAAATACGTACGTTATATGCATTGCATAAAATCTAAAATCATGTAAATTTCATTTAATTCATGTTAATATACTATATTATAGTTTATTTAAAATTTCTATAAATACGGTTGTTAAAGAAATAATACACAGGTACGAGGTACATATATACTTACAGGTATAAATTATATATTATAGTAACTAAAAAGTAGAAGAAACGTATGAAATTTAAAAAATTAATATTGGCCTGCAATTACTATAATGTCATATAGAACATAGAAGTAACATTTATATATATATATATATATACATTATTATTCTCATAATTGGTATTGTAACCTACTATTATTAAATAATATGTATATAATACATATGCAAAAAATATAACTGATAAATTACCTACATATAATAAAGGTTAATAATAAAACTAAAATACATAAAATTTATATTGTGAAATATTATAATATAAGTAATGGTATATTATGTATATATATATATGTACCTATAGTACTTATACAAATATATATATATATAGACAATCTATATATTATAGACTATAATTAACGAACGTAATTTAATGACCTTAAAAAACCTTAAAATAAACTACATAATTTAATATATATTATATTATAGGTATATTATAAATACTATATATTATAGATAGGTACATAATATTATACTTTAAAAATGACAATATTTAAGTATACCTATAAATAAAATATGTGTAATATTAAAAATAGTTTTGTACATAATAATAATAGGTTATATATTTTATTTTATTTTATTTTATTTTACAAAACAGGCCGAGGCCCAGAATACAATTTTGTAGACACATAAATATACATTAATTATAGTGCAAATTTAATTAAATATAACAATTTATAAAAAGGTGGAAGCAGTGACATTCTCATTTGCAAGGCGCATTAACCTAAACATAGGTCTATTATATGAATAATTTGTGGTGCAAATCGGGATGTAGAAAGGATATGGCGATCTAGAATGGAAGCTAGGAACTTTAAAGTTAAGTGCGCCTAATAGATCCGGACAATCTATAGACCCATCCATAAGCTTTCTCAAGAAGTCTTGACTAGCAGAGCTACGTCTATCAGCAAGTGTAGTTAGCCCAAGTTTAATTAATACTGGTTCATAGTTGTGAGGTTGGTGAGCAATATGGAGCACCCTTGCTGCAAAATTTAAGAATTTACGTTGAACCCTCTCTATCTGGCTTTTAGCAATAGCGGTATAAGGGTCCCATATAACTACAGCATACTCTAAAATACTTCGAACAAGAGCACAATACAGGGATTTCAATGGAGCTAATAAGTTAAATTCCGAGGAAACCCTCTTTATAAAACCAAGCGTTTTTAATGCTTTACAGCAAGATTTTTCAACATGATCACAGAAGTTAAGTTCCCGATCAAACGAGATACCTAGATCAATTACTGAGTTAACAACATCAAGAGACACGTCATTTAATGAGTAACTATACTTAATAAGATGATGAGTTCTATAGAAGGACATAGAGTGACACTTTTTAATATTAAATTCTAATCCCAAATTATTAGCCCAATCACTTAATGCAAATAAATCGTTTTGAAGCATTTGGCAATCTTTTATACAGCTAACTCTCAAGAATAATTTCAAGTCATCTGCAAATAGTAAAAATTTACTATTTTGAATAACAGCTTTGACACTATTGATGAATAGGGAGAAAAGTAATGGTGAGAGATGTCCCCCTTGAGGAACACCAGATGGTATAGTAAAAATTTCGGACTTTGAACCTAACACTTTAACGTATTGCTTACGATTGTTTAAATAAGATCCAAGCCATGATAATAAAGGTTCACCAAAGCCACTATCCAACAAAACTTTCATTAAAGTCTTGTGATTCACCCTATCAAAAGCCTTACAGAAGTCAGTATAAATGACATCAACTTGATTATCACCTGCAAACGCTTCAAATACATAGTTCACAAATACTAAATTACAAGTTGTAGTAGAACGATTAGGTCGAAACCCATGTTGTTCCTCTATTAAGGTGGGATTTAAAACTGGTTGAACAGAGTGCAGAACAAGGGATTCGAAGAGCTTAGAGATGTGACTAAGAATGGATATAGGACGATAGTTACAAACATCAGAGTTGTCGCCTGATTTAAACACGGGTGTCACAGAGCTAAGTTTAAAAATCTCAGGATAAACACCTGAGTCGAGACTTTTACGGAATAATAACCAAAGCGGAAAACAAAGTGTGTGTCTAATATTATACAAGAATTCGCCAGATAGACCATCAGGGCCGGTAGATTTTTTATTTTTCATTACAATAAGGCCATTCATAACATCTGATAAATCAAAGAAGCAATTATTAGGGAGGTCATGGGGCAAATTAGGAATAAAAGGTGGAATATAGCTAGTGTTAACATATGAATAAACAGATTTAAAATGTTTGGAAAATAAATTGGTTACGTCTTCATTGTTTGAACTGTTTATTCCATTTAGCTTGACCACTTTAGGAATAGAACTATTTGACCTATTTTTCCTAACAAAATCCCAGAATTTAGAGGGGTTAGAACAAAAAGCCGTCTCCGTATTTTTTATAAGTAGTCTATAGCATTTCTTAGACATATATTTATATCTTGCTCGAAGAAGAGAGAAAGTACGATAATCATCAGGATTAAGACTATTTTTATAAAGCGCATGAGCTTTCCTCTTTTGGAATACTACGTCAATCAAATCTTTGGAGAACCAAGAGGGAAAGTTAGAAGGGGAGCAATTTACACGCGGTACATAACGTAATACAGACTCATGAAGTGCATCAAGTATTGCCGACGCTGCACCATTAGCATCTAACTGAGAAATAGTATCAGCCCAGTTATAATATAGGAAAAAATCATTTATGCTTGTATAGTCAGCTCTACGGAAGTCGAAGAATGAGTGCGGAGAGGAAATTAGTGGTTGAGTGTTTACTGGAGTAAGATCAATAGATAATGCTGGGTGATAATGATCCTCAGGTACTGCAGAGATGGGAGCTTTATAAACATTGAGATTGTAGTGGGTGACAAAGATAAGATCTAGAATGGAGCCAAATGAATTAAAAACATTGTTAACCTGGTAGAAGTTATTAGCCGCAAGGGATTCAGGTACACAATAACCTCGGGGACTAGAAGTAGTAGAATAAATAAGACCATCATTATCGTTTGACCAAGAGATTCCAGGAAGATTGAAGTCACCACAGATAATGAATTTGTGATCTAGATATTTAGAAATCAGATCTTCAACAGTATCTGTAAACATTTCATATTTTATTGAAGGAGAATTGGGAGGCAAATAAACACCACCTATAATAAATTTTTTACCATTAATATTGCATCTTATATATAAGTGCTCTATTTCAGCACTGATGTCAGTTACAACCTGCGAAGTAATGTCAGCACGCATGCCAATGAGGACACCACCACCACGAGAGTAATCGCTAGTAAATTTATTCCTATCACATCGAAAAATATTATAATTACTTAAATCTAATTCAGAATCGGAGATTCCATTATAGAGCCAGGTCTCAGTAAGAACTAGAAATATATAATCAAAACAAGCAGTATTACATTTAAAATTAATTAATTTGGATCTGAGACCACGACAATTTTGATAGAAACCATAGGATACATAATTAGAATTAACATTACTTTTATTTACAGAGTTATTGTTGAGACGGCTGGTTACTCGTTTTTTGCTGATCTACGTGGCATCTTTTTCATAAGCTGGGGAGATCCATTGATGTGCCGGATGATCCAATCAGGTTCCCCATTTTCACGCCTTCGCTTGAGATCATCACGGAGATCCGAAAGTTTCTTCCGTTGGGTAGGAGTCAGATCTTCACCGATCCAAATATTCTTCCAACGCTCCAAATTCCGTATTTTAGACTTAGCTTTTAATATCATCCGAACATGAGATGGCGAGCCCAGCTCAACCACGATTGGGCGTGGCCGTAGTCCGACTCGACCAATTCGTTTAGTAGAAATTGGTTTAAACTGAATCGATAGATCATTGAAAATATTTTCAATCACACTAGATACCATTAGAGGAGTTTCACTATCTATTAATGGAACATTATATATCATAATATTAGACGCTTTTATCATTCTTTCATGAGCTTCATGAAACACGTCAAGATCAGATAAAGATTCCTTATTCAGGGTAATATTTTCAAGATGGTTGACTTTATCTTGAAGTATTTGCACTGTAGAACACAACACTTTTTTTTCCTCTTTGACTTGCTTTAGTTCTACAGAAAGGTTCTCAACTATTGAGGAAAAAGACTTGAGATTGTTTTCAAGACTTTAGATATTGTTAACAATTACCTTGAGTTTATTATCATGAGAAGAAATGTTATCATTAATTTTCTGTAGAGCACTCCAAACATCGCCTAGAGTGACTTCTTTCTGCTTTAGCGTACGCTGGGGGATTGGTGAATCTGTTTTAGGCATAGTAAATGGAACTATAACGCCGTATAAAGTAAGAATAGATAACCGAAATAGCTTATAAAGAAAATCACCAGATAAATTAGATAGGCAACAATGCAATTATTAATAAAAACTAATGACTTCTCATTCACATGTAAAGGACAACGCACTAATTAGATGTCCACGATGCGATAACGCCGCACAACGCACACTATGAAAAATGAACAACTCCGATAACAAGACAGGCAACGCGCAAAAGATTACGGGGAATTACACTGATATTAATACTATAATACGAATAAAAACTATAGAAAAGTCGCGAACGTAACAAACGTACTCCACACACGACGGCCTGCACAGTATTGCTATACAGATATATTTTAATATATAATATAATTATTTTATATAAAAAACGAAACAAAATCACAAAATATTAATACTTATAACAAGACAGGCGATGCGAGAACGATTACGGGGAATTACACTAAATTTAATTAATACTCCAATGTCCAATACGAATAAAAACTATACGAAAGTCGCGACGCACAAACGTGCTCCTCACACGACGGTCTGTACTGTACTGTATATAATATATATAAGTAGATTTTAATTTATATTACAAATATGTAAAATTTAAATGAAAATATATATAATAGATAACTCACAAAACATGAAAATAATATTAATATAATATTTATAATATAAATAATTGGTGTATACGCATTTACTGAAGTTATCTGTGGGAAAATCATTTTATATATGCGTACCTACTCGTGTATTTGTAATGTGTGTAAAATAACATTATTATATTTATGTGTATAGGTAAATTATTATTATGTATTTATGTCCTTCGTACTAAATAAAGTACATATAATATATACCATATATATAGTATATGTATAGTATATATTATAGATATTATATACAGAATACAGGTGTAATACATGTTGTTATTTGTTGTTATATGTTATATATTCGCGGAACAATACATATCATATAATTTATATATTATTGTATATAAATGAAATGAATATAATATTACTCGTATTATATATGACGTAAAATGGAGATGTAAGCCGATATCAGTGGATATTATATCGTTATTTACAGAATATTCACGTGATGAATCTTCAAATATAATATGGAAAATGACGTTAATATTTTACTCGCGTTATAATTAATATGATTACTTATAATAAGTTTTATAAAAAACCTAAGTTATAGTTTTCAAGTACAGTATAAGGGATACATAAGATATATAAGATAGTTCTTCGCGGTACTTTTCGTACGGATGAGGCTTTATACGCCAAGGGAGTAAAAAATACCAATCTATATAGTAAATACCTTATTTGTGTAAACCTGATTCTGGTGCGGATAGTCAAGGGTTTTGTATGACCTAAAACATCGCTTCGCCAGACGGTGTCGTATACTTACATATATATTAGTAATATGTCTATAGATACAAAGTTTAATAACAACATTACCGATTCCATTAGATAATTATAACGTGATTTACTATATAAAATAACGATAATATATCCACTAATATTGGCTAATAACGTCATTTACCGTAACACACATCATTATATATACCTAATATATATATATAATTATGGAACACGAAAGTATACAAAGTGAGAGTTACCGCATATAGGACATTTTGATAATATTATATATAATATGTTTAAATTACTATATATAAGTATAATATAATAGATATTATTATTATTATTATATTTTTTTTTTTTAAGAGGCATAAATGATAAATTAAAGCTTCACGATTTCAACAATACATCCTACAGCAGATTTCAGTAGGCGTATATTGTATAATATATTATATATTTATACATGTCATATATATGCGATATGAAAGTTAACGGATGAAGTCATTTTCCCATAATATCGGAATATTATTGTATATACATTATACATATATGATAATAACATAAAATTGTATTTTAGATAGTTATTATATTTAGTTATTATCTGTAAAAATTTCATATTTATATATAACAAAATAGACGATATAATGATAGAATGAATTAATTCGAATTTCCGTTTAAGAATTCACATATATTTATATGTATTATATATTATATTATATATGTATATACTACATGAAAATATATATTTATTTTATTTATTATATATAATATATATAAAATTGAGTTATACTAGTTTATAATATTATATTATATACAGGCATCCAATTGCATACAGTGCGATCAAAATCGCATAAAACAAACGTTTTGGAAATTTATATATAACATTATTGAAAACGCGTGTATATATAGGTATATAACGTAAATAATATATTTGGATCACTCTGTATTAAAATGTGCGTATAATCATCATTTAATCATAATACGTATGTGTAGATATTATATATATTGTTATATACGATATGTCGATATTATACATGATCTAGAAGTAAATAGTATACATATATATACACATTATTCATTTATTTTTCCCATACATCGATTGACCGCGTTGTACTAATTATTTACCGTATATATACCTATATATATATTATAAAAGATAGTATTATAGTCTTCATCCGGTCTCTATTTATGTTTATTATATACATATATGTATTATACATTTATACATATTTTATATATATACCCAATACAATACACAGCTCTTTCAACAATTTTTCTTATTATTTTTCCTATATTATACGAGATATAATATACGTTATATATACTTATGTATATAAATTATGTTATTAACATGGCGTCCGTCGTATATAATAATTGCTTCACGTCAATTATTGTATATAAAATATAATACTCACATATATATATATAAATATGTATGTGTGTGTATAGGTATATACTTTAACTTATTATACTGCGTATAAGTCATAATAATAATCGGTCTGTACCGACGTCGATATTATTATTATCATCATCGTCATCGTCATCATCATCATCATTGTCGTAACATATATTGTATTATATATACATATACACGGTGCACCCGCGAGGAAACATTATTAGAAGTACCTATATATATATATTAATACAATAATATATATATGAGCAACCGGTTGCCGCGGTTTTGATTGGATCGCGTTGAGGTCACGCCCAGTGAACTGGAGCTGTTTTCCAGTTTTCATGACGTATTTATATCATTATAAGGACGAAACGACCAAAACAGGACCGTGATGTGTATAATATATATATATATATATATATATATACATATATATATACAGGACTGAACCGAAGCCTATTATAATAAATATATATTACCTATCTATAGGTGTATATGTAGTGTATTATGGGTAGGTATATAATATTATTATAAGCATCACTTGCTTATATTTTTATACTGTTGTAGGTCATAATTATATTTTTTAGTATATATTATATACAATACACGTATATACCTATACAAAAGTATACATAATAGGTATAATAGGTATATTTATATACCTATATTATATTAGTTCCTTGGTTTACAAAAAAAAAGTTATTGTTAGTGTTAACCACACAAAAAAAAAAAAAAATGAAAAATAAAAAATAATATAATAATGGAAAAAAATGTTCGTTAAGTATAATTATTATACGGCATTACGGCTATATAAGTTCGATAGGTATACGTATATACCTATATAATATGTAATATTTATTATAAATTATAATTTATGAGAGGGGATACGAGAAAATGTAAATTATTCAAATATAAAGTGAAAAAAAATAATACGTAGGTATATTTATATATTATAAAGTCGCTATAGTATATTAATAATTATATAATATGTATAATTTGCATATTATTGGTACCTTTTTTTAATATATACACAATTATTATGCACAATAATTTATACTCGTATATTAAAGTATATAATAATAAATGTGATTTTTATATACTAAATTATAATTATTTATAATTTATAATATCTAAAGACGAAAGTATATAAATCTCGTTAAAATGTGTAATGAGAAGACAACCTGTAAAATACGATACTTACAAAATTACTCGGAAATATTATATTTGAGGTAAAATCTATAGTCTACGCCTCTCTCCCACATTATTCAATCTAGCTGGAAAAAATAGTAAGAGATACACAGGGCCTAAAATAGTGTGTACCCTGACACAAAGTGTGTACCCTGAAAATCAAAGTGTGTACCCTGATTTATAAGTGTGTGTAGTGTACTAAATTTTATATGACGTGCCTATAGGATGTTATTGTAAATAAATCAATAATTAAATTATTAAAAAAATTAAAAATTCCAATACAGGTACTTATTAGGTAGGTATTATTATTTTTTTTTATTGATAATAATAATTAATAATGTTGATAATATAATCACAGAATAGATATAACATAGAAACATAGAATTAAACATTTGTGTATTATTATCTTTATTATCTATGTTTATTATATCTTCTTTATCTATGTCTGCCGCAGTGCCGCCAAAATTGAAAATATTATATACCACAGACATAAAGGTATAAAAAAACTCTATGTCACAATTCTAAATTATCCACAGATATATAAACAGAAATTATTATGGAAGAATAAATTACCATAGACGTACAATATATAAAAATATGTCTAAGGCAAAAAAAAAATAATGGTACCTATTTAATTCGTAGTTATTACAGTTATTACTCTGTAAATTGTGATATTATTATGATTATTTAGCAGAAAATATTACAAATGTATATTTTATTGTAAAGTGAATTAATAAGTAACTTACATAATTTGCATAAGTATAATTTTGTATATTAATATTATTAGTTAAAAAACTACTAAATATGGACAAGTTTGTAATGAAAAAAAGTAGAATTGAAAATGGACAAAGTAAGTCAATTTAAAGAAGTATACGATAAGTTTATAATTTATGTATTATAATATATTTCTATATAATAATATTAGTGTATATCAATTACAAATATCTTAAAATGTTAAGATTGTGAACTACTGAATATTTTTATACCTTTAAAGTATTGTATGTTCTAAAATAAAATAAGTTTTTTTTTATTAGTTTAATAAATAAAATTGACTAATCATTTATTTTTTTTACATTAAAAAAATATATAATACTACATATAGGTACTTATATATGTATTAAAAACTGCTGGTCGTTCCTCCTAGTATTAAGTTGGGGCCTTGGGGGTAATACAATTTTTATATTAGATCAAAATTAACAATTATAGGCGAAACTACGGGTCTACGGTTCGAACAGTCTGATGTGTGTATTAATAGGTATTAATATTTAACACACATTTAAAGAATACGCAATTTTGGTATTTGATTAAAAATAATCGGTAAAAATCATATAATCTCACTAAAATAGAATACAAATTATTTATATGACTAAAACAAAAATAATATAGATTATATATAATAATTTTATTTATAATAATTAATAATATTCTGAAAACCTAACAAATAAAAAATGTTAATTAATATACAAGTCTATAATATATATTAATATTGTATTGTTCAATACTTCAATCTTCAATAAATTATAAAATTATGAGGTGATATACATATAATAATAATATATATCAAAATTATTTATAATATATATTATTAGATACTCGTATATTGAAAATGTTTTTAAATTATTTAAAATTTAATATGAAGTATAAATATTAATGTCATAATAATCATTTAAAATTTGATATTATTTTAATATTATTTTCATAACATTATTTAATTATTTATAATTTAATATAATAAAAATATTATTTTTAAAATAATTATTTGAAATCAAGAAAATATTTTTAAAAATATAATATTTAAAAAATATTTGTATTTCATTGAATAAATATTTATTTTATAATATTATTTTTATAATGAGAATATGAGATTAATAAAATATTATCATTACGATTTTGCATTACAATTTATGTATAAATGAAAATAAAACTAAGTATATGATAATGTAAAGAAATAATCAGAATACAAACGATCTTTTAATTAGTAATACATGCATTAAATTCGAAGCAGTGGATAACTTTAAATACCTTGGAGCAAATGTTAATAATAAGAATAATATGCATCAGGAAGAGAATGAAAGAATTATGTTTGGGAACAGGTGTTATTATATAGTATACCTAGTCAAAATACTAAAATAAAATTACTTTCATGGACATCAAAAATTCTTCTCTATCGCCCAATTGTAAGTTATACTTGCGAGACATAATGGTCCTAACAAAAGGAGATGAAAGGAAATTAATAATATTTGAGAAAAAATACTCCGGAACATCTATGGTCCACGTTTCAACCAAGAACTAAGAAGCCAATACTCACGAAAGAAGAAAAAACAATGAATTACAAAAATTGTACGACAGACCAAATATCTTAGCGTTTATATTAGAAACAAACGACTAGAGTGGTTTGGACATACTTGGAGAGTAGATGGACTACTAATAAAAAAAAGTACTTACCTATTGAAAAAATTAACAAAACAAGACCCCTAGGAAGACTAAGAACCCGGTGAATAGATGTGATAACCAGAGACTTCAAAGAGATAGGCCATAATGTAATCTTTGAGCTAACGTACAACAAAGATAGACGGCGAGACCTCTTGAAGGCAGCAATGGTCCTCAACGGACCGGTAAGTTGAGAATAAGAAGAAGAAGAATATTATCTAAAGACGGCGTATATAATATATATGATTAAATAAATGATGATGTATAAAAATAATACAATTAAAACATAAATTATAAAAAAATTATAGTGAATATATTGAAGTTCGCGTATTTTTAAGTTTACATAAATTGTCTGCATCGATAGATGATCGACACTCGCGGCACTATAAAATGCTGTTCCTGTATCGCACCTTGGCGCGATATTTGCTCCGCAAATAAAAAATGACTTTCGATAGAAATATATAATATTTATAGTTTAAGTATTGACTTGTGGATAAATGGATAATATATTTAAATAAATAAAAATCCGAATCCACAAAAATTTACTTTTATTTTAAGCAAATACGTATTTGGGTTTTTATTTATTTAGATATATATTATGTAAACCCACGCGTCGTTTAATGTAGGTTTAGATTATAGGATTAGCGTGCCATGCACGCGTATTACTCGTAACCTGCTGTATAGTGTGTATATATATGTTTATTAAAATATTTTAAAAAGCACTTTATAAAAATATCACAATTTATTATAAACCGCATATATTATTATATGAAAATTAAGTATACGATTATATAGGTAATATTAGGTATATTCATCACCCTAAAAATGCCAATTACCTATTATATTAATTATTTATACTATTTATACTTTATGTTTATATTATTATAGTCTATAAAATATATATTTTATAATATTATATTTATACTATTATTATTATTATTATTATTATTATTATTATTATTATTATTATTA